>JARQOC010000005.1:147701346-147739513 GCA_033576535.1 Allobates femoralis
GTGACCGTCTGTTCATGTCATCTGTGCACATGTTATCATCTCATCTGTGACCGTCTGGTCATGTCAACTGTGTCCCTCAGTTCATGTCAACTGTGTCACAATGTTCATGTCATCTGTGCACATGTTATCATCTCATCTGTGACCGTCTGTTCATGTCAACTGTGTCCCTCTGTTCATGTCAACTGTGTCACTCTGTTCATGTCATCTGTGTCCCTCTGTTCATGTCATCTGTGTCACTCTGTTCATGTCATCTGTGCACATGTTATGATGTCATCTGTGACCCTATGGTCATGCCATCTGTGTCCCTATGTTCATGTCATCTGTGTCCCTCTGTTCATGTTATCTGTGCACATGTTATCATGTCATCCGTGCCCCTGCCATATTAGAGCCTGTGATCATGTTTTCTCCCCACTTGTGATCATTCAGACTCTGTTCTAAGTCCCTTGGAGCATGTAGATCCTTCTAAATTTCATGTGTATGCCCATTTTATTTGTAAAACTTTTACCACTAATGCACTTATTCAAAAAAGGATAATAGTACATATTACAATAATGATAAAGGGGACATGCATGGGGAATGAGAGTGCTGATGATATCGGCTCTGAGGTGGGCCAGTATTTAACTGTTGGAGCTGAGTACCTGCAGTAGCTCAGCTTATTGCATTCTAACAAGCCCGCTCGGCGTTAGGTAAGAGCCTCACATGCAATGCAGCCATCAGATTCCTGTCTGTGCACGGAGCCGACAGGAAGTGAAGATGCTAGTGCACGTGACCCTGTCTCCCTGCGATGACGTGCACGGACGGGAGCTGGCTTGCGTGCCCGCCCACAATAACATAATATAACGCCCCTCAGTGATAAGCTGCAAACAGAGAGGGAGGGGGAGGAAAGCCACTCAGCCTGCATACGACACAGCCCTCTCGTTCTGGAGCCAAAGGGAGACGCCCTCTCGTACTGGAGTCATGTAAGTTTACTAACTGTTTATTTCGGTTTGCAGTTATCAATTTTCTTAGCAAAAAGATAGCTGCAATGATGTAGGTAGCCTCCAGGGACATGTATTAACCGCTTATAGAGGTCATCTGAGGTGGTTGGTTCCCTTTAAACTTTTGCTGATAATGTTTCTACGCTGATGGCTCAACGTCCCCCAGGTTGGAAGTGTACATCCGTGATGCATACTGTGTCCCTCACAGCTGTGGTGGGGAAACCAGTCCTCAGATTGTCTACAAAAAAGTTTTGATACTCCAGCATGTGCATGTGCATGTCTTGTACCACGGATCCAACAGTGCGGCTATCGAGTAGTCATCAGTACTAACCAATCCTAACAATATAGGTATCATGTTGCAGATAGTGCAGCAAGAAGGCGCTTATGTGTCTGACGCATCCATGAGGCCCAAGTTCTTGTTGTGTTGGTTTTTCTCATCTCCTGATTGTTCTCTGCCCATCACCTCTTCATCCTCATCCTCCTCCATTTGTTCCTCGGCTCCTGCACCTTCACTAGCACTTTGTCTGGTACCATGAGCCCCCTTTTGTCATTCTACTCCACCCTTCCAATGCACAAGGTAACTTTTCTGCATCTTCCTCCTCCTCTTCCTCTGGTACCACCACCTCATCCCGCAGACTTTTCAAAGTTTGCTCCAGTATGTAGACGACAAAAATACAGATGCTGATAGCAGCATCATCAGTATTAACCTTCTTAGTAGCCATTTCGGAATTGTGCAGAAGGGTGCAGAGGTCCTTGATTTACGCCCACTGTACAAATGTCATTTGAACCCTATTTGGCTCACTTTTTTTCATTGTACGTGACATTACATACTGCGCCAGGCCTTGTCGCTGCTGTCACATGTGCAAAGTGGAATTCCAACGTGTCAGCATATCACATCTCAAACGAATAAACGGTTGTCCAAAAGACCTACAGTATGTAGCGATGCTAGTCAATGAGCCCTGAGGTGAGAATGGTGGAAGTGAGCACACAGCAACTGTGCCTTGCGCAGCATCTCATCCAGGCTAATATAGTGGTGTAGGAATTGCTGGACAGCCAGATTGAGGTCGTAGGGCTGCTATAAGATTTGCACCATTATCGCACACAGCCTTCCAGGTTTAGTGGAAGCAGCCATTGCTGAACTCGGCCTGCATAGCTACCCACAACTCTTCAACTGTGTGACTCACATCTCTAAGGGCCCCTTTACACGCGGCTACATTTCTTGGGTGGCTACAGGTAACTTACTGGTTGCAGTGAAATCATGGAGACAAGGTTCTATCTTGTTGCTGTGTACAAATGGAATAATCTCTCCATGATTTCACTGCAACCAGTAAGTTACCTGTAGCCATCCAAGAAATGTAGCCGCGTGTAAAGGGGCCCTAAGGGTACCTTCACACGCGGCAATATTGCTAGACAATTTCACTGGCAATTTGCTGGTTGCAGTGAAATCATGGACACATTGTTCTATTTTGTTGCTGTGTACAAATGGAACAATGTGTCTATGATTTCACTGCAACCAGCAAATTGCCAGTGAAAACGCCTAGCAAAATTGCTGTGTGTGAAGGTACCTTAAGGTATTTTAATGTCAACACTGCCTTATGGTGGGGAGCCCTGGCAGTGATGTATGGAGATGGGGGGATTCTTTCTAGACTGTTGTAACATTAAGGAAGAGGTTGAGGGTTCAGCTGGAGGCCCCAGAGCAGGATGCAAAAGCAGTGGATGAAGCAGTACATACTGATATGTCCCAAAAGTCTTGCGGATTCCCAGAGTTGGGGAATAGCCCATTCCCCACCTGGCCATGCAGCCACCAGAGTCACCCAATGAGTAAGATGTAATGCCCCTGGCCATGTTTTCTCATCCGGGTGTCTGTGGTGATATGCACCCTATCACACACAGAATTTTTCAAGGAATGAGTGATGTTGTCTGCAACATGGCAATGCTGTGTAGCACAGGCACAGCTTTCTAAGAGAAGTAATGGTAACTGGGCAACTGATACTGAGGACTACGATGGCCATCAGCTGTTTGAAACTGTCTGTATCCACCAGTCGGAAAGGCAGCATTTTCATGGCTAACAAATTGGAGATAGTGAAGATCAAGCTTTTTGCTTTAGGATGTGTAGGAGGAAATAATCTTTTAAGTCACCACAACAACTGTGAGTCCGAGGGCTGGCTGCTGTGCTGAGAGAGGTTAAAGTCGGGTGTAACCGACAAACTACTGGATTGTGCAGGCGGAGATGTCATGGCGGGTTGACAAGCAAGTGGTGTGTTCGGTGTCTAAGAGTGGTCAAAAACAGCAGGCATGTCCACTTCTATAACAGCTGAAGGACTTTCACTCACTCCGACTATAGCGGGTAAACAAAGTGAGGTTCTGCGGCCGGACACTTGCTACCATGGTGGAGGAGGAAGAAGTAGTAGATGTGGTTGATGTGTTGGACGGTGTTCGGTAAGGCCCGCTAGGCATAGTTTTAGCGCAGTAACTTTGCTAGAGTAACGCATGATGCTGGGTCATGTGGCGGTGCATGCATTTAGTAGTCAAATTATTGGGGTTTTTTTTGCCTCTACTGAAGTTTTTTTTTTAAACTTTGCAAATTACATAAGTTGAGTCATCCTTTCCGGTGTCAAAAAAGGCCCACGTTAGCCAACCCTTACCATCCCTAACAATTGCAGACCTGCAACCGCTGCTGCTCAGAGCCAGAGTTGTCGCTGAGGATGCAGTGCTTCTCATCCTTGTAACTCTCAGTCTCTGCATGGGAAGACAAAATCTAACCTTGTTTTTCTTCTCCTCCTCTGCTGAGCAACTCCGCTGCGTGACTCTGAGTGGATTGCAAGTGGGCTCTCAACCTACTCCCCTTTCCGCCACGCATATTCATCTTCCCCTTTCCACTATGACTTCAGGATTTCCCACTCATGTTTACTGCATACAAATTTGGAAAGCACTTGTTTGAGGCCCAACAAAAGCCTTTGAAGGGAAACAAAGATTTTGCAATCACTGCTTTGAGGCCAAAAAATTGCCCTTTAATTAGAAAATGAAGTATTTTGCAATCATTGCTTTTAAGCCCCAAAAAGCATTTTAGGGGAAAAAGATTTGGCAATCACTGCTCTGAGGCCTAAAAATTGCCTTTTAAGTAGAAAAAGAAGTATTTGGCAATCACTTCTTTTAAGCCCCAAAAATCATTTTTAGGGGAAACTAAAGGATTTGGCAATCACTGCTTTGAGGCCCAAAGTAGCCTTTTCAGGGGAAACTGAAGGATTTGTAAATCACTGTTTTGATGCCCAAAAAAACCTTTTTGGGGAAGCTGAAGGATTTGGCAATCACTGCTTTTAGGCAAAAAATGCCTTTTAGGGGAAATTGAGGGATTTGGCAATCACTACTGTGAGGCCAAACACAGCCTTGTTAGAGAAAATTTAAATAAAATAATGTTGTGTCATCTTTTCCGGTGTCAAAAAATGCCCAGGCTAGGCAACCCTTACCGCCCCTAACAATTAAAGATCCACAACTGCTGCTGATCAGAGCCAGAGCTGTTGCTGATTATGCAGTGCTTATCATACTTGAAGCCCTCAGTCTTTGCACGGGAAGACACAACCTAAACTTCTCTTCTTACTTCTCCTCTTCTGCTGGGCAACTCAGCTCCGTAACTCTGAGTTGATTCCAAGTGGGATCTCGACTTACTCCACCTTTCACCATGCCAAAAACAGCCTTTTTAGGGGAAACTGAAGTATTTGGTAATCACTGTTTTGAGGCCAAACACAACCTTTATAGGGGAAAGTGAAGTATTTGGCGATCACTGCTTTGAGGCCAAACAGACTTTTTAGGGGAAGTGAAGGATTTGGCAACCACTGGTTTAAGGCCAATCACAGCCTTTTAAATGGAAACTAAAGGATTTGATAATCACTCCTTTGAGGTCAAACACAGCCTTTTTAGGGGAAAGTGAGGCTTTGGCAATCACTGCTTTTAAGCCCCAAAAAACCTTTTTAGGGGAAACCGAAGCATTTGGCAATCATTGTTTGAGGCCAAACACGGCATTTTTAGGGGACACTGAAGGATTTGGCTATCACTGCTTTTATACCACAAAAAGCCATTGTAGGAAAGACTGAAGGATTTAGCCATTGCTGCTTTGATGCCAAACATAGCCTTTTAAAGGGAAACTGAAGGATATTGCAATCACTGTTTTGAGACAAAAAAAAATGCCTTTTTAGAAGAAAATGAACAATTTGGCAATCACTGCTTTTAGGCTAAACACAGGCGTTTTAGGGTAAAGTGAAGGATTTGGCAACCACTGCTTTGAGGCCAAACAGAGCCTTTTTAGGAGAAAATGAAGAATTTGGCAATCACTTGTATACAAAAAATGCATCTTTGAAACGCACACAGATTTGGTAATCATATTTGTTCTGAGCAAAAAATTCCTATAATGGACTGTCTCGCCCTCCTATTCTATCTAAAAGTGATCGAATAGCTAGCTATCGTTTATGTAGCACGGACGGAGCAGCACAGAGCGGCAGCAGCACAGAGCAGCAGCAGCACTGTCCCTAATCACTAACACTCTGAAAATGGTGGTGACGGGGAATGGCCGCTTTTTATATCCAAGGGACATGTGACTTAGGCAGCCAGTGAAACAAGCCAGCAATGACACAAGCTCTTGTGTCTTCAATTTGCGCAGTTTTATGCACCTGATTGGCTTCCAGCCTGGAACATCCACACAGAATGTGCCGAGAAGAAAATGGAGTATGATGCTACTCTGACTCTCCCTACCCCTCCCCTCATCAAACACATCCGCCTGCTATCCTACAGAATCATAAGGTAGAAGAAAGCATCACTTAAACACAGTAATCTTTTTTTATCCAATCAATTATTGAATAAAGCCGCATTGGCCAATGTTTTTGTAAAATACTCATGTTTCCAATCTCGAGACAAATCTGCAATGTTTGTGCTACATTTGAATTTGGTGAACATCTTCAGGGAAAGTTCACTCATCTCTAATTATAATATATCATGTTTAGTTATGCACCTGTTCACACTACATGTTGGGGAGTGGCGTCAGGTTTCTTTTCTTATTGCAACCAATCACAGACACCAGCACAGAGGATGTATGACTGCAAACAATCAAATGGGGTGGGCAGGGGAAGCAAGGGAATATGTATGAGGCTTTCTGAGTGGACCCGGGGAGTAGTGTTAAAGGCACGAGCATGAGTATCACTGTTAATCACTGTTTTGCTTTATTTTCCAGCTCCCCTAGCTGAACCCAAATCTGAACAGTAACATGGACTTCTCAGGGAAGTCCATGTTCTGGGTCTGTGCACAGATGCTAGGTGTTCGGTACAGACCCCAAACTTTACAGTTCGGATTTGCCCATCACTACTCTTTATTTTTCTTTATGCTGATGATAGTCCCTAAAGGGGTTATCCAGTCTAAAATGAAAAGTCTGCAGTCAAACTAGGTGACTAAAGACTTGTGAATCCTCCTGTGCATGAACTATGTGCTGCAATAATTTGATAGTGGGCGTACTGGGAACGGCAGTAAAGTATGAGATATGCATACCCCCAGAGCGTAACTAATACAGTTGTACTGAGCAAGGCCGCATCCACTAGTCGGGGTCTGGCCAGGAGTATGCATATCCCATACTTGACTGCCAATCCTGGAACAGACACCGACAAATTCTTGTAGCGCACAGTGCATGTACTGGAAGGATTGACAAGTCTGCAGTCACAGTGACTGCAGAATTTTCATTCAAAACTGGTCAAACTCTCTAATGACATTAGCTGTATATTTGGAGTCATTTTCTTGCTGCAGAATAAATTTGGAACCAATCAAATATCTCCTTAATTGTTTTGCATGATGGATAAGTATCAGCTTGTATTTCTCAGGGTTTAGGGCACCAAGAAATGGAGGACTGTAGTAGATGCAGGTATCGACCAGGGAGGAGTGCAGCAGCTGAACAACACATCATGTTTACTTCTCTTCATAGTTTTAAGGTTAAAAGAAGACATAAGTTCATAGTGATCAACCTAGCTTAACCTTTTGATCCTGAGGAAGGCAAAAACTTTATGACCCTACGGAGTTTGTGATGATTTTGTTTGTGTGTTAATAAAAGCACATAAGAAGCATTCTTGGCCCCCACACTGACAATTGCAGCCAGCAGCTGCACCAGAATTGGCCCCTCCATGAGAGACGCCAAAACAGGCGGTTACTCCACACTTCCAGCTGCCATGTAGTGGTGGCAGACTGGGTAATAAAGGGGTTGATGTCAGCTTTTTTTGGCAGCTGACGTCGAGCCCTATTGCTAATGTCAGCCATCAGTATAACAGCTGGCCTTTAGCAATACTTTCAGTAAAGATATGAAAAAAAACACAATAATGAGAGAAATCCTTTATTGCATACAAAATAGAGACAGCTCATTAACCACTTTATCAGCTCCCTCCAAGTTCCCCATCCAATGTAATTCTGTAATTACTGTAATCTTGTGGTGGGGCCATGTGATGTGTCACACCACCGCCATCTTTGTATACCCGAGTTTTGGGGGGCCACGTGTTTCTGTTATCATTATTATTATTTATTTATATAGCGCCATTAGATTCCAAGGCACTTTACATATGGAAAGGGCAGATGAGGACAAGTACAATGTATATGGACAATCAAGATGTACAGCTACAGGAGGGGAGGGAAACCCTGTCCACGAGGGCTCACAGTCTAAGAAGGATGGTTGGGGGTACAGTAGGAGGGGTAGTGACGATCGTGAGAAGATGCGATGAACCAGATCTCATTGCAGGTTGTAGGCTTGAAGGAAGAGGTGGGTCTTCAGGCTGCTTTTAACGGTTCCCAGGGTAGGCGAGTGTCTGGTGTGTTGGGGAGAGAGTTCCAGAGTATGGCAGTTGCACTGGAAAAGTCTTGTTTATGGTTGTGAGAGGAGGAGATGAGAGGGGAGTAGAGAAGGAGCTCTTCGGAGGATCACTGGTTGCGTGAGGGTAGGTACCGGGAGACCATGTCAAAGATGTATGGATGGGACAGGTTGTGGATGGCTTTGTATGTCATGGTTAGTGTTTTAAACCGGGATCTCTGAGAAGTGGGAGTCAGTGAAGGGCTTGGCAGAGGGGGGAGACAGGGGAGTAGTGGGGAGACAAGTGGAATTAGTCAGGCAGCAGAGTTTAGGATAGATTGAGAGGTGCAAGAGAGGTAGCAGGGTGTGCCGGTAAGTAGGAGGTTGCAGTAGTCAAGGCGGGAGAAGATGAGAACATGAACAAGTGTTTTAGCAGTGTCGTGGTCAAGGAAAGTGCGAATCCAGGAAATGTTTTTGAGCTGGAGTTGGCAGGAGGTGACGAGTGCCTGGATGTGAGGCTTGAAGGAGAGGGAAGAGTCAAGGATTACCCCGAGACACTTGGCGTGGGGGACTGGGGAGAGTGCGCAGTCGTTGACAAGGATGGATAGGTCAGGTAGTGGGGGAGAGTGACTTGGGGGAAAGACGATGAACTCAGTTTTGTCCATGTTCAGCTTAAGGAAGCAAGCAGAGAAGAAGGATGAGATGGCGGACAGGCATTGTGGAATTTTGGATAGTAGGGAGGTGATGTTGGGCCCAGACAGGTAGATCTGGGTGTTGTCGGAGTAGACATGGTACTGAAGGCCATGGGATTCAATGATTTGTCCTAGACCGAGAGTGTAGATGGCGAAGAGTGGTGGTCCAAGAACCGAGCCTTGGGGGACACTGACGGATAGGGGGTAGGGTGAAGAGGAGCTGTGGGAATGGATGACACTGAAAGTCCGGTCCTTTAGGTATGAGTAGATCCAGGAGAGGGCTAGGTCAGAGATGCCAAGAGATTCCAGGATCTGAAGTAGGAGGGAATGGTCAACAGAGTTGAAGGCGGCAGATAGGTCGAGGAGGAGAAGGATGGAGTAGTGTAGCTTGCTTTGGCGGTCAGTAGATCGTTGGTGACTTTGGTTAGGACTGTTTTGGTGGAGTAGTGGGGTTGCAAACCAGATTGTAGGCAGTCAAAGAGGAAGCAGGAGGCAAGGTGGGAGGACAGTTCAGAATGTACGTGTTGTTCAAGTTGTTTTGAGGTGAAGGGAGAAGAGATATAGGGCGATAGTTTAAACAGACGATGGGTCGAGGGAGGGCTTTTTGAAGATGGGTGTGATTAAGGCATGTTTTAAGGATGAGGAGAAAACACCAGTAGTAAGTGATAAGTTGAAGAGATGGGTTAGGGTTGGCATGAAACTGAGGTGAGGCTGGGAATGAGGTGGGATGGGAGTGGGTTGTGGGCGCTGGTGGTGAGGTGTGACTTTGACAGAAGAGAGGAGAGCTGATCTTCCATTATGGGAGAGAAGCAGCATTGGGATGGAGAGGGCAGTGTAGGTGAGAGGGGAAGCTGTGGGGACAGTGGGTCAAAGCTCTCTCTAATTTTATCGATCTTCTGCTTGAAGAAGGAGGCAAAGTCTTCAGCAGAAATAAGGGGAGAGGGAGGAGGAGTGGGTAGACAGAGTAAAGAATTGAAAATTTTAAAACGCTGTTTGGGATTATGGAACAGGATGGTTATTAGGGATGAGAAGAAGGCTTGTTTTACTGCAATGAGTGCAGACTTGAAGTTGGTGAGGCACAGCTTGAACAGCTCAAAGTGCTCAGTGGAATGAGTTTTCTTCCATGTCCTCTCGGCAACCCTGGAATCCCGTCTCAAGTCTTTAGTGAGGGTGGTGTGCCAGGGTTGCCTGTTTGTGCGAGGAGTGTCGTATGTGAGGGGGGCGGCTAAGTCTAATGCTGCAGTTATTATGGTATTATAAAGGGTGGTGGCAGCGTCTGTGTCGCGTATGGAAGCTAAGTCAGCGAGAGGGAGAAGGGATTCTGAGAATGAGTGTAAATCAATGTTTTATGTTTCTTTGAGGATGATTGAGTTTCCAGAGTGGGGATAGTGTAGTAGGGGAGGAGAGGGAGGAAAAAGTCAATAGATTGTCGTCAAACAAGGGAGGGATGAGTTTGAGAGGTTAGTGAGGGAGCAAAGGAAGGTGAAGATGAGGTCCAGGGTATGTCCATCCTTGTGAGTGGGAGAGGAGGACCATTGGGAGAGCCCAAAGGAGGTAGTCAGTGAAAGAAGTTTAGAGGCGGCTGGGTGGGACGTGTTAATGGGGTTTTTGAAAACGCCCATAATGATAGTGGAGATGTCCGCAGAAAGGAGGTGAAGTAGCCAGGTGGTGAAATGGTCAAGGAAGGAGGTGGTGGATCCAGTGGGGCGGTAAATGACATCCAGCTGAAGGATATGGGGAGAGAAGATACGGACAGAGTGTGCTTCCAAAGGGGGGAGAGTAGCAGAGGATGGCAGTGGAATAGGGGTATAAGAGCAGTTATTGAACAGGAGTAAGCCAATGCCTCCGCCATGTTTGTTAGAGGAGCGGGGTGTGTGGGAAAGACTGAGTCCACCATAAGAGAGAGCATCAGGAGAGGCTGTGTCAGAGGGGGTGAGCCAGGTTTCAGTGATGCCAAGGAATAAGAGTCTGTTCGAGATAAAGAGGTCATGATGAATGGGAGTTTGTTGCAGACCGAGGCGGGCGTTCCAGAGTGTGCCAGGTAGAGGGATTGGGAGAGCAGAGGCTGGAGGAATGGGTCTAAGGTTGTTGAGGTTGCGAAGGCTAGTGATGGTTGTGGGTAAGGGTAGAAGTGACTATGGGAATGTGGTGGGAGGGAGATCAAGGTTAGGGGAAATGTCACCAGCAAGTAGGAGGAGCAGGGAGAGGTTAGAATGTTGGAGCATGAGAGTTTACGTGCCGGGCGTACCTGTTTGGAGACAGAGGATTGAAAGTGAAGGAATAGTTCAGAGGAGTGGGTGAAATGACTAGGTAGGATGGAGGGCGAGAGAACTACTGCATTGCTGGGTGGAGGGATAAGTGGGAGTAGTAGGAAGTGGAGAAGGATGGAAGTGAAGGTGAAAAGAAGCGGAAACAACGTGTATAGCAGTGATAGGATGCAGCAAGGGATGAGAAGCAGTAGAGGGTCAGAGGTAGCCAGGGATCAGATGCAGTGGGAAGATGAGCTATAGTGATGGAGTCAAGCCAAGTCAAGACCAAGTGCACAACACCAAGTCAGGACAGGTGCACAGCATGTGGGGATGAGATGGATGGGATGCAGCCAGGGAACAGATGTAGCGAGGGGTCAAGTGTAACAGGGGGATGTGCAATGATGATAAGGTATGTATGATCACCTGCTTCCTGCCCAGCAGATTGGGAAGGACGGATCACAGGCAACATGGCAGAGGTTTGACCCACAGACACCGATTTGGCACCCTGGTGTTCCACCCACCGACTAGGGTTCTTGGCTGCCATGTGTTTCCACATACTGGTGGTGCTTTGGTTGCCTTGCCCTGGCCTCTGCTCAGCTTAGTATGGCAGATGCTACAGATGACAACATTTGGTTCAGAAGGACTATCTGAAAATAATTTCCAGACAGCGGATGAATGCACCCTTGCCTTGACTTGGGGCACAAAGGGATTGCTCTTGGCAACAATTCACACTTTGTTCAAACCTTCTTCCTCTGTGCTGCTGTGCTGGCTATGCATGCCAGCGATCCAGGTTGCATGGGTGGTCTCACCATCGACCACCTCGTCGTCCATGTCATCCTCCTTCTGTGTTGATATTGTCGGCTGGCCAGATGGCAACTGTGTGTCATTACCATCAGCCTCCACCTCTTCACCCGGTATATCACGTGGATGAAAGTGGCTTTCTTCTGGCCATGGGTTTTCAAATATTTGGCCATGAACAGATGATACCTCTTCACATTCCTCTTCAATGTCGCGCGGTGAGAGGCCAGAGGCAACGAAACGATATGGACCAAAAAGATCCTCAGAGTGGCCAAGGTTGGGGTGAAATGTTTCCTGTGACTCCTGACGGGGTGAGGAAGTAGGAATGGGTTGAGATAGGATAACCCAGCATTCTCTGTCCATATATGGGCTACTTTTTGGAGACACTATGGCTATGCCTGGACATTGGGCCCTGCAACTACTGTACTAGTAGTCCTAGGCTAGCTTCATAATTTTTTGGCCTTGAGGCCTGCCTCCTTCTTCCACCATGGTACAGCCCCTTGGACTAATTTTTGGAGACACTATGGCTATGCCTGGACATTGGGCACTGCAACAACTGTGCTAGTGTGGCACCCCAGGGGTTAATGTGCCACAGTAACATCACAAGGGTTAACTCCCCACACAACACTGGACACTGCACTAGCACCTCTAGGCCAGAAGGGGGAGCTAAAGCAGTTCCATTAGATATTCTGGTCTGAGGAGGAAGTAGTTAGTTGACAATTGACAGTTCAGTTTAGTGCAGAGAGCACTAGGAGGAGGACCTGTAAATGGGAACAGTGCGGAGCTCCTGACAGGGACCATTGACTACTTTCAGGCCTGAAGACAGGGTCTGAGGAGAGGAGTACAAGAAACAGAGGAACATATCTGGGAGACTGAGTTACCTTATAACTCACCCCAGAGGAGCGCAGAGACCGGATACCGGATCTGCATCTGTGACTGAAACACGCAGCACAGAAAACACCGGGATAGTGGAGGTTGTAGATCTACACTGTACCTCAGTGAAGCAACACGGCGGGGTCAGAAGCACGCGGAAAGACTCAAGTTGCCTAGCAAACGGGGGTACCTGTGAGGAGGAACAGGGCCAGCAGCCTAGCTAAAGCGGCAGCAGGGCCACACACACAGTGCAGCAGTGGGAAGCTGAGGACCCGGACAGGGTGGGAGCAACCTGTACAGACTCCGTGGACAGTACTCTGCTACCAAACTCTGCAGTAAAGCCTTGGAAAAATTCAAAACCGTGAGTGTGTGTGATCCTTGTGCTCAAACCCTGCTTACCCTCTCAAACTCCCATCATCTCTATTACTACCTCTATCCTCCAACATCCATAGCACCATCTATAGACTATTACTACCACTGTCCTGGGGAACCTAGCTCTACCTGCGGAGAGCCATTACATCCCCAGCTGCCCAACATCATCCCCAGAGGTTCTGCAGCAGCTGTGGTCACCCTGACCACAACCCATGGGTGGCGTCACGACAACAATATCCCCTGTAAATACCCCCATTACTTGCGGAACCGGGACACGGTCCAGACCAAGGCCGTGGTGAAATTCCCAGCAGTACCCCGGTCCGGTACCGAGTACCCCGTCCCAGTGGGCTCCACACTAGTAGTCCTAGTTTCATAACACAGGTCAACAAAAAAAATTTTTTTTTCTGGTGCCCAAAATATTTTAATGAATTTGGGGTATTTTTGGGGTGCTGATTCTGAATATGCTATCAGTTTTGCCAGATTGGCTCAAGTTTTTGAGATTTTTGGTATCTTATTTATAGCACTTGTTGGTAAATGCGACGCATCATCTCATTAATTTCTTTGGATTAGTACTTGAACTGAGCAGTTCTCAATATAGTTTTGTGTTAATTAGTGTTCTAAAAGTTTGTTCATAGCTTGATTTTTGCACTAACTTTATGTTGTTGTCTGTTTTCCAGTGAAAAGCATGCACTCATCAAGAAGAAGTTGTCTTAACGATCCAGACTCATTCTGTTACATTTGTGGTGAATATACACTGACAAAACATAGAAGAAACATAACAGACTTCGTTAAAAAAGTGTATTTTGCCTATTTTGGGTTATGCTTGGGGACCAAGACAAGTTTTGGGCACCACACATAGTGTGCAAAGCATGTATCGAATTATTACGAAAATGGAGCAAAGGAACAAAGAACAAGCTTCAAATTTGGTGTTCCAATGGTGTGGAGAGAGCAAAAAAATCATCATGATGACTGTTATTTCTGTGCAGTGCAAGTACAAGGATTCAATAAGCATAAGAAACGAAAATGGGAGTATCCTAACATGGAATCTGCAAGAAGGCCTGTCCCTCATTGTGAAGATGTGCCTGTACCTGTGTTTACCATGTTACCTGACCTTCCCCCACTGATGATGATGATGAAATGCAGGGTATGGAGCTAAGCATTAGTTCTGGAAGTGAACTAGAACAGTGTTTCCCAACTCCAGTCCTCAAGGCACACCAACAGGTCATGTTTTCAGGATTTCCTTATCATTAGACAGATGATGGAATTATCCCCTGTGCAAGTGATTAAATTATCACCTGTGCAATCCTAAGGAAATCCTGAAAACATGACCTGTTGGTGTGCCTTGAGGACTGGAGTTGGGAAACACTGAACTAGAATATGAAGGAAGTTTCAGAACACCTACGCAATTTACCCAAGGAGAGCTCAACGATCTAATAAGAGACCAACCTCTCAAAAAGTGCATCCGAACTTTTAGCTTCAAGGCTAAGTGAAAAAAATTGTCTGACGCCTGGAACTAAAATTACATCTTACAGGACCAGAGAAGAAGCACTTCTTCCATTTTTCTGTGAAGATGACCTACTTGTATATTGTAAGGATATTCCTGGCCTGATGCTGCAAATGGGTTTACAAGTATATCGTCCTGTAGACTGGAGGCTTTTCATAGATAGTTCTAAAAGGAGTTTGAAATGTGTTTTGTTGAACAATGGCAATCAGTGTGCATCTCTTCCAGTAGCTCACTCAACTAAACTTGCAGAACAATACCAAAATGTCAAAATGGTCTTGGAGAAACTGTGCTACCATGAACATTCGTGGCTGATATGTGTTGATTTAAAAATGGTCAACTTTTTACTTGGACAGCAAAGTGGATACACAAAGTATCCTTGCTTCATCTGCATGTGGGATAGTAGAGCAAAACATCAGCACTGGGAGAAACTGAATTGGCCTCCAAGGGACACCTTGACAGTAGGAGCATCAAACATAGTGAACGAACCTTTGGTGGACAGGGAAAAAATCATTCTACCACCACTTCACATAAAGTTAGGATTAATGAAGCAGTTCGTCAAGGCATTAGACAAAGATGGTAATTGCTTCATGTACATCTGCAGATCTTTCCCTGGTCTTAGTAGCGAAAAACTGAAGGCAGGAATCTTTGATGGTCCTCAAATTCGGAAACTCATTAAAGATTCAAATTTTCCTAAGGAAATGAATGACATTGAAGCTGCTGCATGGTGTAGTTTTGTGTTGGTAGTGAAGAACTTCTTGGGAAATCAAAAGGCAGACAATTATGAAGAACTGGTACAAAACATGCTATTGAGATTTAGAAATCTGGGTGTACACATGAGCATTAAATTGCATTATCTTCACAGTCACTTGGACAGATTTCCAGAAAACCTTGGAGATTTTAGCGAAGAACAAGGGGAGAGATTTCATCAGGATATTATGGTGATGGAGGAAAGGTACCAAGGCAGATGGGACAGACATATGATGGCTGATTACTGCTGGAATCTACAGCGTGACTGCCCCAATAGCTCACATAGAAGGAAATCATATAAAAAAGCGCTTTTCCAGCGATTAAATGTCTATCTTTCATGTCTTGTTCATTTTTGAAGATTACTTTCTAAAACTAGTTAAAATAAACTAAAATCAACATTTACTTTGTTAAATTTATTGTATTCATGACAATATCAATAAAGTTAATGCGCGTGTAGCAAAAAACGTCTTTTTTTTTACACATTTTACGAAAAATCTCAAAAACTTGAGCCAATCTGGCAAAACTGATGACATATTCAGAATCAGCACCCCAAAGTTACCCTAAATTCAATGAAATATCTTTGGCACCAAAAATGCTGTTGACCAGTGTAATTGTTTGGCCCTTGAGGCATGCTTCCTTCTTCAACCATAATACAGCCCCTTTGGCTAATTCTTGGAGACACTATGGCTATGCCTGCATATTGGGCACTGCAAGAACTATGCTAGTAGTCCTAGCTTCATAATTACCACATAATACACCACTTACACACTGAGCTGTCAAAAGATCTCCTCCATCATAACTCGCTCTTACGGCAATCATGCACCCATTTCAGCCTTTTCCTTAGTCCTTAAAAATGCTTTTTTGGGTCCAGTAGACAATTACTCGCATTTCCCATTCACTATCATTGGACTCACTACTCGCACCGAATACCCGAGTATTACGATCTACTCGGCACTAGTATAGCGAGTCCGAGTATTTGACTACAGAGTGTGCCAGGTAGAGGGATTGGGAGAGCAGAGGCTGGAGGAATGGGTCTAATGTTGTTGAGGTTGCGAAGGCTAATGATGGGTCGTGGGTAAGGGGTAGAAGTGACTATGGGAATGTGGTGGGAGGGAGATCAAGATTAGGGGAAATGTCACCAGCAAGTAGGAGGAGCAGGGAGAGGTTAGAATGTTGGAGCATGAGAGTTTACGTGCCGGGCGTACCTGTTTGGAGACAGAGGATTGAAAGTGAAGGAATAGTTCAGAGGAGTGGGTGAAATGACTAGGTAGGATGGAGGGCGAGAGAACTACTGCATTGCTGGGTGGAGGGATAAGTGGGAGTAGTAGGAAGTGGAGAAGGATGGAAGTGAAGGTGAAAAGAAGCGGAAACAACGTGTATAGCAGTGATAGGATGCAGCAAGGGATGAGAAGCAGCAGAGGGTCAGAGGTAGCCAGGGATCAGATGCAGTGGGAAGATGAGCTATAGTGATGGAGTCAAGCCAAGTCAAGACCAAGTGCACAACACCAAGTCAGGACAGGTGCACAGCATGTGGGGATGAGATGGATGGGATGCAGCCAGGGAACAGATGTAGCGAGGGGTCAAGTGTAACAGGGGGATGTGCAATGATGATAAGGTCATACCGAATGAGACAAATGCACAGCACGTATGGATGAGATGCAGCAGGGCGATTAGATGGAGCCACAGATCAGATGCAGCAGAGAGTCTGTTGTAGCGGGGGAATGAGCAATACAGATGAAGTCATACCCAGACCAGACAAATGCACAGTATGCAGGGATCAGATGCATCAAAGGGACAAGATGGAACCAGGGATCATATATAGCAGTGGGGTCAGAAACAGCGGGGGAATAAGCAATACAGATGACATTGTACCAAGTCCAGACAAATGCACAGTACGTAAGGATGAGATGCAGCAGGTGGATGAGATGCAGCCTGGAATCAGATGCAGTGGGGGCGTGTGTAATACGAATGAAGTCATATCAAGTCCAGACAAATGCACAGCATGTAGAGATGAGATGTTACAGGGGGATGAGATGCAGCTGGGTATCAGGTGCAGCCAGGGATCAGATGCAGCGGATTATCTGCAATGCGGACGAAGTCATACCAAGTCCAGATGAATGCACAGCACGTAGGAATGAGATGCAGCAGGTTGATGTGATGTAGCCAGGGTCAGAACCAGCAAGAAGGTGTGAAGTGGTGGAGAAGTGGTGACCGGGTGCAGTCTAGTGGCTATTTTCGGCTGGTGCTGGCTGACGGCTGGGCCCAGTGATGGCACGTGGCAGGCCCGCTGGCCTTATTTGCTTGGTGTTTCCGTTGTCATGTGACTGCGGTGGAGGCCGGTGATCCAGGGGATGGGAAGGGTCCTGGTCAGGGATGAGAAGCACCGGGATGCAGGGGTAGTAGATGGGCGTGTTTGTGTGGATGTGTGCGTGTTTGATTGTGTTTGTTTATGTGTGAATGTATTTGTTTGTACGCATTTGTGTCTGTGTGTATGAACATGTATGTGTGCGTATAAATGTGTATGTGTGTCTGAGTGTGTGAGAGTCCGCACCAATCTCTGCACATAGGAGGCATGAAAGTCCGTAGCTATGGGGTCTGTACAGAAGCAGATGGGGTGCAGCGCCCTCTATAGCCACCAGGGGGTGCCCGCACCCCATCTCCTCCTGCACAGGCTGTAGAGACTCCGAGTTTTCTAGCTACTATGGGCGGCTGTGGGTGCAGTGGGCTGTGATGTTTGGCAGCAGCAGAGGGGATGTTGGGGGCAGGCTACAGAGTTTGTTGCATCAGTGTCCTGCTGGTGGTCCGCGCAAGTGTCTGGTACTGCCAGTGGGCACCATATTTGGACACCCATCCCTTGGGTGTCCTAATATGGCTTCCAACGTGCAGACAGAAGTTGAGGATGGACGCCACTAGGTAAGTATTATATTAGATTAGGCAAAGTGACTGAACTGTTCATGAACACATAAGAATATGGGGTGCAGGAAAATGACAGCAGATGCTCTGGACTGATAAGTCAAAATATGAAAAATTTGTTAGTAGCAGAAGGCTTATTATTTTCCAAGTATGCAAATAGAGTCCGTGGAGCCTCGTTTAGGAGTCTCAAACAAGGAAAGTAGCCAGATATCCCTCCAGTAAAGGACCTATCCCAGGGGTGACTCCATGTGGAAACCACCATAACCACCATATTAAGTGGCCTTTTCAGTGAATATCCAACTCCTTACGAATTTAAAGATATGACAAGGGAATATCCAAAGCCAGGTATCCATCCACAGACAGCTGTTTCGGGGTTTTGCCCCTCATCTCTGTGGAGTAGGATTCTGGCTAGGTGGGAACAATGCCTGGTAGACCAACATCACAAAGCACTCACTGATCTCAGGGAGACCAGTCGAGTAAAACAGTGCGGGCAGCCGGCAAAAGCGCTCAAACACAATGTTATCCTAGGTGCGTTGCCCCCTGGGAATTACGAATATGCAAATAGAGTCCATGGAGCCTCGTTTAGGAGTCGCAAACAAGGAAACTAGCCAGATATTCCTCCAGGGAAGGAGCTAGCCCTGGGGTGGCTCCTTGCGGAAACCACCATAACCACCATATTAAGTGGCCCTTTCAGTCAATATCCAGCTCTTTACGAATTTAAAGATATGGCAAGGGAATAACCAAAGCCAGGTATCCACAGACAGCTGCTTCGGGGATTTGCCCCTCATCAGTGTGTACTGGGATTCTGGCTAGGTGGGAGCAATGCCTTGTAGACCAACATCGCAAAACACTCACTGATCTCAGGGAAACCAGTCGAGGAAAACACTGCGGGCAGCCGGCAAAAGTGCTCAAATACAGTGAAATCCTAGGTACATTGCCCCCTGGGAATTACGAATATGCAAATAGAGTCCATGGATATACTTATATTTTAGTATAAGGTTAGGGAGTAGTGACAATTTTCCCAGCTATTTTTGGGGTCACATTTACCCCTGCAGGCCAATTATTTTGCCATTGTGTTGCTGTGTTCACACCGAATAGCAAGCATGGTACTGCACAACTGACACGCAGCCAGCACTGCTGTCTTGTGTGGTAACTGGTGCGCGTAATATGCTGCCTAAAATTTCTGTGCCGTTTTTTTGTGCCGTTGCGGTTCTGTGTTCATACTGAATAGCACGCATGGTACTGCACAACTGACACGCAGCCAGCACCGTTGTGTTGTGTGGTGACTGGTTTTGCGTAATAATATTACCTTAAACCTCAGGTCAATTTTTTTGGTGCCGTTGCGGAGCTGTATGTAAAACACAAAGCAGTACTAGGCTGCAGTGCTACCTTCCACAAAGTACTAACTGCTCCTTGTTCCCCAATATCTGCATCTGAACATCTGCAGCTATGTCAGAAAAACCCCACATTCCTAAAAAGGCTGTTGTGAAGGGACAGGGACACGAATGTGGACATGGGCGTGGGGTTGTCAGTGGTGCCTAACAAGGAACAAAGTCTGAGAGACAGAAGAAGGTTGATGCATCTATGTTTCTGATGAAATTTCCCGGTCTGGAACTTAAAAGGGTCTGGAAGCCAGAAGACCAAGAGCAGATACTGTTTTGGCTGGCTGATAACATCTCCACAAATTTTTCTAGCAGCACCCAATCTTCCTCGACCACACAGTTTCCTAGCATAGTTTTTGCAGTGCCCAATGTGCAGGCATAGCCATAGTGGGCCTACTATTCGTGGTGTGGGTAGGATATGTGATGGTCCAGTTTGAGACTTTGTCCCATCCTCCACCAGGTTGAGCCAGTGTGCCGTGACAGAGATGTATTGTCCCTGTCCACAAGTACTTGTCCATGTGTCTGTTGTAAGCTGGACCTTCCCAGTTACGGCGTTGGTGAGAGCACGCTTTAGATTGTTTAAGACGTGCTGGTGTAATGCGGGAACGGCACACCGGGAAAAATATTGCTGGCTGGGAACCGAGTATCGTGGGGCAGCCACAGCAACAGATCACGGAAAGACTGTGTCTCCACAAGCGTAAAAGGCAACATCTCCACTGTTAGCAACTTGGTAATGTGCACGTTCAGTATTTGTGCTTGTGAGTGCGTGGCTTGGTATTTACGCCCCCTTTCCTAGATCTGGGGCACGGACAACTGGACGCTTGGCTGGGACATGGCACAGTGGATGAGTTTATTGTGTCCTGTGTCTTTGCAACCGCAGCTTGTGAGCAAGAGGTATGTATGATCACCTGCTTCCTGCCCAGCAGATTGGGAAGGACGAATCACAGGCGGCATGGCAGAGGTTTGACCCACAGACACCGATTTGGCACCCTGGTGTTCCACCCACCGACTAGGGTTCTTGGCTGCCATGTGTTTCCACATACTGGTGGTGCTTTGGTTGCCTTGCCCTGGCCTCTGCTCAGCTTAGTATGGCAGATGCTACTGATGACAACATTTGGTTCAGAAGGACTATCTGAAAATAATTTCCAGACAGCGGATGAATGCACCCTTGCCTTGACTTGAGGCACAAAGGGATTGCTCTTGGCAACAAATCACACTTTGCTCAAACCAGTAGCCCTTGGTGCCTTTGTTGGTGCTATATATCCACCTTCTTCCTCTGTGCTGCTGTGCTGGCTATGCATGCCAGCTGTCCAGGTTGCATGGGTGGTCTCACCATCGACCACCTCATCGTCCATGTCATCCTCCTTCTGTGTTGATATTGTCGGCTGACCAGATGGCAACTGTGTGTAATTACCATCAGCCTCCACCTCTTCACCCGGTATATCACGTGGATGAAAGTGGCTTTCTTCTGGCCATGGGTTTTCAAATATTTGGCCATGAACAGATGATACCTCTTCACATTCCTCTTCAATGTCGCGCGGTGAGAGGCCAGAGGCAACGAAAGGATATGGACCAAACAGATCCTCAGAGTGGCCAAGGTTGGGGTGAAATGTTTCCTGTGACTCCTGACGGGGTGATGAAGTAGGAATGGGTTGAGATAGGATGACCCAGCATTCTCTGTCCATACATGGGCTACTTTTTGGAGACACTATGGCTATGCCTGGACATTGGGCCCTGCAACTACTGTACTAGTAGTCCTAGGCTAGCTTCATAATTGTTTGGCCTTGAGGCCTGCCTCCTTCTTCCACCATGGTACAGCCCCTTGGACTAATTTTTGGAGACACTATGGCTATGCCTGGACATTGGGCACTGCAACAACTGTGCTAGTGTGGCACCCCAGGGGTTAATGTGCCACAGTAACATCACAAGGGTTAACTCCCCACACAACACTGGACACTGCACTAGCACCTCTAGGTCAGAAGGGGGAGCTAAAGCAGTTCCATTAGATATTCTGGTCTGAGGAGGAAGTAGTTAGTTGACAGTTGACAGTTCAGTTTAGTGCAGAGAGCACTAGGAGGAGGACCTGTAAATGGGAACAGTGCGGAGCTCCTGACAGGGACCCCTGACTACTTTCAGGCCTGAAGACAGGGTCTGAGGAGAGGAGAACAAGAAACAGAGGAACATATCTGGGAGACTGAGTTACCTCATAACTCGCCCCAGAGGAGCGCAGAGACCGGATACCGGATCTGCATCTGTGACTGAAACACGCAGCACAGAAAACACGGGGATAGTGGAGGTTGTAGATCTACACTGTACCTCAGTGAAGCAACACGGCGGGGTCAGAAGCACGCGGAAAGACTCAAGTTGCCTAGCAAAGGGGGTACCTGTGAGGAGGAACAGGGCCAGCAGCCTAGCTAAAGCGGCAGCAGGGCCACACACACAGTGCAGCAGTGGGAAGCTGAGGACCCGGACAGGGTGGGAGCAACCTGTACAGACTCCGTGGACAGTACTCTGCTACCAAACTCTGCAGTAAAGCCTTGGAAAAATTCAAAACTGTGAGTGTGAGTGATCCTTGTGCTCAAACCCTGCTTACCCTCTCAAACTCCCATCATCTCTATTACTACCTCTATCCTCCAACATCCATAGCACCATCTATAGACTATTACTACCACTGTCCTGGGGAACCTAGCTCTACCTGCGGAGAGACATTACATCCCCAGCTGCCCAACATCATCCCCAGAGGTTCTGCAGCAGCTGTGGTCACCCTGACCACAACCCATGGGTGGCGTCATGACAAACAATATCCCCTGTAAATACCCCCCATTACTTGCGGAACCCGGGACACGGTCCAGACCAAGGCCATCGTGATATTCCCAGCAGTACCCCGGTCCGGTACCGAGTACCCCGTCCCAGTGGGCTCCACACTAGTAGTCCTAGTTTCATAATTGTTTGGCCCTTGAGGCATGCTTCCTTCTTCAACCATAATACAGCCCCTTTGGCTAATTCTTGGAGACACTATGGCTATGCCTGCATATTGGGCACTGCAAGAACTATGCTAGTAGTCCTAGCTTCATAATTACCACATAATACACCACTTACACACTGAGCTGTCAAAAGATCTCCTCCATCATAACTCGCTCTTACGGCAATCATGCACCCATTTCAGCCTTTTCTACAGCCCTTACAATGCTTTTTTGGGTCCAGTAGACAATTACTCGCATTTCCCATTGACTATCATTGGACTCACTACTCGCACCGAATACCCGAGTATTACTATCTACTCAGCACTAGTATAGCGAGTCCGAGTATTTGACTACTCGCTCATACAGTTGTAGCCAAAACTATTGACACCCCTGCAATTCTGTCAGATAATACTCAGTTTCTTCCGGAAAATGATTGCAATCACAAATTCTTTGGTATTATTATCTTCATTTAATTTGTCTTCAATGAAAAAACACAAAAAGAATTGTCCTAAAGCCAAATTTGTTATAATTCCACACCAAACATAAAAAAGGGGGTGGACAAAAGTATTGGCACTGTTAGAAAAATCATGTGATGCTTCTCTAATTTGTGTAATTAACGTACCTGTGGCACCTAACAGGCGTTGGCAATAACTAAATCACACTTGCAGCCAGTTGACATGGATTAAAGTTGACTCAACCTCTGTCCTGTGTCCTTGTGTGTACCACATTGAGCATGGAGAAAAGAAAGAAGACCAAAGAACTGTCTGAGGACTTGAGAAACCAAATTGTGAGGAAGCATGAGCAATCTCAAGTCCATCTCCAAAGACCTGAATGTTCCTGTGTCTACCGTGCGCAGTGTCATCAAGATGTTTAAAGCCCATGGCACAGTGGCTAACCTCCTTAGATGTGGATGGAAAAGAAAAATTGATGAGAGATTTCAACGCAAGATTGTGCGGATGGTGGATAAAGAACCTCGAATAGCATCCAAACAAGTTCAAGCTTCCCTACAGTCCAAGGGTACAACAGTGTCAACCCCTACTATCCGTCGGCATCTGAATGAAAAGGGACTGTATGGTAGGATACCCAGGAAGACCCCACTTCTTAACCCGAGACATAAAAAAGCCAGGCTGGAGTTTGCCCAAACTTACCTGAGAAAGCCTAAACGTTTTGGAAGAATGTTCTCTGGTCAGATGAGACAAAAGTAGAGCTTTTTGGGCAAAGGCATCAACATAGAGTTTACAGGAGAAAAAAAGAGGCATTCAAAGAAAAGAACACAGTCCCTACAGTCAAACATGGCGGAGGTTCCCTGATGTTTTGGGGTTGCTTTGCTGCCTCTGGCACTGGACTGCTTGACCGTGTGCATGGCATTATGAAGTCTGAAGACTACCAACATATTTTGCAGCATAATGTAGGGCCAAGTGTGAGAAAGCTGGGTCTCCCTCAGAGGTCATGGGTCTTCCAGCAGGACAATGACCCAAAACACACTTCAAAATGCACTAGAAAATGGTTTGAGAGAAAGCACTGGAGACTTCTAAGGTGGCCAGCAATGAGTCCAGACCTAAATCCCATAGAACACCTAGAGAGATTAAAAATGGCAGTTTGGAGAAGGCACCCTTCAAATATCAGGGACCTGGAGCAGTTTGCCAAAGAAGAATGGTCTAAAATTCCAGCAGAGCATTGTAAGAAACTCATTGATGGTTACCGGAAGCGGTTGATCGCCGTTATTTTGGCTAAAGGTTGTGCAACCAAGTATTAGGCTGAGGGTGCCAATACTTTTGTCTGGCCCATTTTTGGATTTTTGTGTGAAATGATCAATATTTTGCTTTTTGCTTCATTCTCTTTTGTGTTTTTCATTTAAGACAAATTAAATGAAGATAATAATACTAGTATTATCTGACAGAATTGCAGGGGTGTCAATACTTTTGGCCACAACTGTACCTATCAATGACCCTCAAAACACAACCTTTGGTAATACATGAGCTAGAATTATGTTTTTAGAATACACTACCTTATAATATTTTGGAACTGCCTCCGTTTTGTTGTAGTTTTAACTTCATTGTTTTTATAGTAATTATTAAATATTATACTCTCTTAGTCTACTTGAAATTTAAATATGAGTATTGACCTAATTTAATGCTTTTGCAGAGCTCTCTGTCAAGTATGGGGTGTGCTTACAGCTGCAATGGTACGACTTTACGACTGATGGCTGGTGGCTTCCAGGAGGAAAAAAAGTTCAGTTTCTCCCAGTAGCTACAGCCAGTAAGGTGGCTGGAGAACTTTATAACACCATTAACTTGCAGGTTAATTGCATTTGCGGACATGATAGGTTCCCTATAACTTTATGGATAATCATCTGTTAGGGCGTCGCCATAATCATTAGACTGTAAGCTAAATCCAGCGATATCAGCGACCAATATTAGTCTAATGTGTATGAGGGATTTAAGATTGTCTATTATTTAAAATAGGACTAGCATAATAAAAACCATAATACAGAAGGTTTGCAGATGAAAGACATTGCTCAGGTACATAGCTAATAAATGTGTATCTGTCCCCTAAAACTGAATGGATGCATCTCGCTGATGAGGAGCAGATACCAGAGGTAATTATTTATTGAACATATTTATTCTTAGATACAGCTGTTAGCTTTATACCACAAGGATCAATATTGGATCACTTCCTTTTCAATCTAGACATTAATGACTTTGTAGATAGCTTGAAAGTAACACAGCTAAGTTATATGTTCAGATGGTCCTAACTTATGTAGACTTAAGATGTACCAGGGCTGGAGGTCACAATAGGAAGGTTCAAAAAGACAATAAACAGAAGGTCCTCTCAAACCAGATGCACCCATCCATGCCCACTACAGGGGAAATAAAGAATTACAGGATCAACAGTCAAATGAATGGGTTACAAGGCATGACAAAGTCCACTAAAAAACCCAGTTCTACAGTGATATGCAAAAGTCTAAATTACTGTTACTGTGAACAGTTAAGAAAGTTGAAGATGAAATGATCTCTAAAAGGCATACAGTTAAAGATGAGATTCAGTTGTACTTTAGGAAAAAAACATATTTTCATATTTAACGTTTTTTAAGATTACAAAATGGAAAACGGACCAATGCAAAAGTTTGGGAACCATTGCAGACTTGTGTTGCTATCAGTGTGTCAAGAGAGAGAGAAGAGGGTTGATTCAGATATCCAGTGGCATTGAGGTTTCCATTGATGAAGAATGGTCCCACTATCTTTGTACCCCATATACCACACCATACCATCAATTTTTGTGTTCCAACAGTCTTGGAGGGATCTATCCACTGTGGGTTAGTGTCATACCAATAGCGGTGGTTTTGTTTGTTAACTTCACCCATTCACAAAAAAGTTTGCTTCATCACTTATCTGAAGGCAATTGTCTATGCTGTGAAGGTACGAGATGTGCAGCATCTGAAACAACGGATAATGGAAGCCTGTGCTGCATTTCTTCTGTGGTGTTGTTATCAGTGTGTCAAGAGTGGGAGAAGAGGGATGCATTTACAATCCAACACAATGGGCAGCAGTTTGAACACATTTTATAAGTGATCATAAACTTGTAAATAAGTCATGAAAGAATAAAGTTACGTTAAAACCAAGCACACCATTGTTTTTCCTATGAAATTATCAATAAGTTTAATGTGTCACATGACCCTCTTCACATTGAAAAAATAAAATTGGATCCAAAATGGCAAACCTCAAAATGACCGTCATGGTCACCACCCATCTGGAAAAGTTTCCCCCCTCCCATATACTAATGTGCCACAAACAGGAAGTTGATATCACCAACCATTCCCACTTTATTTAAGTGCATCCATATAAATGGCCCACCCTGTATAACAGTGTAAATATGGGGTGCCCTCTAAATAACTCAACACACAGCCGTTAATGTCTAAACTGCTACCAACAAAAGTGAGTACACCCCTAAATGAAAATGACCAAATTGTGCCCAAAGTGTCAATATTTTGTGTGCCCACTATTATTTCCAAGCACTGCCTTATAGGGGAACTCCAGGGAGATACAATTTTTTTTGTACTGTCCCTTCCCTCCTACATGATAAAGCAGAGCTGGGCACTACAGTTCTAGGATCTATAGATCGCTTATAAATTAATAAAATCATATCTGCTCCTCAGCACTTACCTCTCACTTTGGTGACAGAGAAATTAAGTCATGCATAGGGCTAAAGTTTCAGGGTACAGAAAGCTACCAAGTTGATATGAGGAAAAGGAGACCATGGCATTGCTGAATCAATTAATGCAGTGCTTTGAGCCTGCTCCTAGCATAATACATGACAATACACATTACGCACAATCATATCATTGCACAACAAATGATCATAGCGTGTATTTATATCTGCTTGGTGACATGATTGCTATTTGAAGGGAGAACACCTCTGTTCATACATTATATAGGATGGTATATCAGGGGCTGGATTGTATTGTGACTGTGGGGCCAACGGCCATGCACCCTGCCATGTCCCATGTTCATACCAAAGTATGAGGGGGGAAGAATGTAAGATGATCCTGGAGCCCCCAGGTTCCATGCCCCTGACACACCTCCTAATATCTGCTGCAGCAGGGAGTGGTAAGTGCTGAGGAGCAGATATGATTTTATTGATTTATAAGCGATCTATAGTTCCTAGAACTACAGTGCCAGCTCTGCTTCATCATGTTGGAGGGCAGCGACAGTACAATTTTTTTTTATCTCCACGGAGTTCCCCTTTAACTTTATTGGGAATAGAGTTTCTACAGCATCACAGGAAGCACTGGAATCTTCTTCCATGCCTCCATACAGCCTTAAACCATGACATTCCCACCATCATGTTTGACTGTAGGCATACACACTTGTCTTTGTAATCTTCACCTGGTTAGTACTGTGGCACCCTGGCACCTGTTGGGCACCACAGAAATCCTTAGGTACAAATGGAGTAAGTAACAGCACAGCAAAAACCACTACACGAACAACACTTAGAACACCTGGTTTCACCCCGAGCCTCTAGGGGGAGCTACACTGGTGACTTCTAACCAGTTCCCCCTATAAATAGGGTCTTGGAGGGAGAAACTTCAGAGTGTGGTAGACGCTACAAGAGCTGCCAGCCTGTGTGAAACCTCCACCCTATGAGGAACACACTAGGCCCTGCTAGCCTGTTAGCCAGTGGAGATCCCTGCAATTGGGATAATAGGAAGAAGGAGATCACCTCTCAGGAATACAGAGTTAATCCAACTCTTTCCAAATCAACCGGTTACTGGAACCGAAGCTGTGAGAGCTACCCAGCCACCACAGAGAACCAGCACCATCAACAGGAGGTTTAGCCACCTGTTCCACCTGATGCACCCATCCACGAGAGCCCAGGGAAGAGTACTGATCCTGCTCAGATCCTTTTACAGTGCCCTCAGTGCTGCTAACCAGGTGAAGCAAGTTCCATCATTGAACAAACTGCCCGGTCTGGAGGGATTCCACATCCACCCGACCTTAGCACCAGAAGTAGAGAAAGGAAGCCTAACACTGCTTGCTGTGAAACTCCATAAGTGCCAACTTCACTATCCCGGTCCGAGTGTACCTGACTACCAACCAGTAAAGGTACCTAAAAGAGACTTTGTGTGGTTGTGCATTACTCCAGGATTCAGCACGTAGCATCCGCAGCTGCCTCACAACATCTTGCGCAGCTCCCGGCTCCGGGGATTACCGCTCATCCTGTGGGGAGCGTTCCATCTCGCTGTGTACCATCCCCCGGAGACCCGAACTGCGCTGGTAAAGTTACCAGAACACCCGCAGGTGGCGTCACGAAGACAAATCACCCCCACTGTTCCGCCATTCCCCTATTGATCTGGACCACCGGGCCTACACCACCGCAGGCGCGGTTCCGTGACAGGAGGAGAAGCAACGCCCGCTACGTGTACCCCCGGCTACGGTGAGTCAGAATTTGGCGTCACGAACAGGATACGATCAGGCCCGTTATCACGGGTATTGTGTGCTATTTATTGACTGTAAATATCGAACTGTACATTTGGTCCGCGATTGCTGCGCGAAAAGGCGGGAAAAGAAGGGGCGTGACTGTGCAGAGGGCGCGAAGATTGGCCCCGCCCCCCACGCTCTGACGACTTCCTCTGTACGCAGCAGGAACCGGAAACTCCCGTGGTGCCTCACTCCTCACCGCGAGGCCGACACTTCCGTTTGAAACCGAGGGAAAGGCTACGCTTAACTAAGGGGGAGCAACCATGAGTAACCCGACTCCCGATCACGCGGTGCCCCCGCTAGACCAAGCGGTACCTCAAAATATACCTTTTGATGGACAGCAACAAGTCGGCGGTATGCTACCACAACCCGCTCCGATTATGCCGATGTCTCTACCCTACGTTCCTAGTGCGACCTGGTTACCCAAGTACAGCGGTGTACCCAGCACCTTGGAGAACTTCCAGAGGAAGATATGCCAAGCCCTGGACATGTACCCGATGACCGGTAAGCAAAGAGCTTCAGTTATTATGGGACAGTTAACCGGTGCAGCCGAACTGCAGAGCCGCAGCTGGCCTGTAGAAGTTCAGGAATCTGTGGAGCAGATATTCGCTAGATTAACCCGGGTCTTTGAGTGCCATACCGAAGCTGGATTAAGACTGTCATTCTATCGTTGTAACCAAGGGGCACAAGAAACTGTCCTTGATTATTCACTGCGCTTGCAAGAAGCATACAGACTGTTAAAACAAGTCGATCCTGACAGTGCTCGAGATGAGAACAAAGCGTTAATTGGACAATTTATTGTGGGCCTTAAACTATCTGAGGATAGAAAGCAGGCAAGCTGGTGGTCCATACAGAATCCAGGCGCAGAGTTTGATACCTTGAGAGACTTAACAGTTTGGGGACAACGACTCGCTGAAGTACCTGATCCCGCTTCACCGCAGCAGCAGCAGTACACTGACACCCCTTCCGTGCCGGCAGCAGCATCTCCAATCCCTGTGATTCAGTCGAGTGCACAGACTGTAACACCTGACCGGTTTGATCAACTGTGTGCTAATGTCGAGCAGCTGATGAAGGCCAAGCTACAAGCTGGGAGAAGACCCAAGACAGATGCAAGGCCATCGGACAAGATTCAACTCGCCGACAGCCCGGATGACGTTCCCTGGATGAGGAGAAAGACACAGCCGTCGCGAGGAAAACCTGCAGACCGCCGCAGTCCTGACAGACGCCGCAACAGTCAGCAGAACGACCTAGGAGGACGCAATATACAATCCCAACCTTTAAACGAGCGACCCCTGGGCGAGAAGGGCCAACCCCAGGAGTAGACTGTCCAGGCCCTACGTCCAGCTGGGAACACAAGTATGTGGGAGACTGTCCATACTTACCAATCGTCATTGATGGCATCGCTATCTCCGCCTTGATAGACACTGGATCCCAGGTGACATCCATCCCCAGTACCCTTTACAAGCAGTTCTGGCCAGATGTTAAGCTAGAACCCCCTAACCCTGAGATGAACCTTGAAGCCACTAATGGTATTCCGGTTACCATAGAGGGACAGTGGGAAGCTACAGTAAAGGTGGGGAGGGTGCAGTTGAAAAACCAGGGTATCTTAGTGGTCCAGGATAAACCTAACCACAAGGATCCATATGTCATATTGGGTACCAATGTCATGATCAAATGCCTCGATGAAGTGTTGTTTTTACTCCAACAGAGTGCTGAAGCCGGTAAACTCAGAAAAAGGGCTATCCAAAAGCAGATCAGAGCTCTGGTGTATCAACAACAGGTAACATTGTCAAATGGTGAAATTGGCAGAGTAAGGGTCACAGATCCCATTCCAATTGTGGTACCACCCAGAAGTGAAATGATGATCTGGTGTCGAGCAGCCATAGGCCTCAGAGGGCAGGACTACCAAGCTGTAGTAGAACCTGTAATGTCCGACAGTAGTCCTACGCTCTTGACAGCCAGAGGGTTAGTCGATGTAAGAAAGGGGAGAGTCCCCGTACGCATATTGAATTATGGTGATGATGAAGTCAGACTACCTAGATATGCAACTGTTGCTAAATTGTACCAAGTAAAAGATGATGCTGTGATTGATGTAAAATCCTCAAACCAAATAGTCACTGATGAACCCCCTCACTCCAAAGATCAGTTAGAGAAATGGTGTCAAGAGCTCAGTGTAGGGACTGACAATACACCCTCTCACCAGAAAAATGGAGTATACCGGGTGGTTCGGGAGTATGAGCAAGTGTTCAGCAAACACCCACTTGACTTTGGGAGGATTAAAGGGGTACAACATCATATCCCCACAAACAACCATGCACCTATCAAAGAAAGGTACAGGCCTATACCACCTACTCACTACCAGAAAGCAAAAGAGATGCTTCAGGACATGAAGAATGCAGGAGTCATTAGGGATAGTTGTAGTCCCTGGGCCGCACCACTAGTCCTGGTTAAAAAGAAAGATGGTAGTATGAGGATGTGCGTAGACTATAGGCAAATCAACAAAGTCACACACAAGGATGCATACCCGTTACCCCGCATAGAAGAGTCACTAGCTGCACTCAAGTCTGCCAACTACTTCTCCACATTAGATCTTACTAGTGGGTACTGGCAGGTTGCCGTTGCAGAGGAGGATCGTGAGAAGACAGCCTTCACTACTCCCATGGGCTTATGCGGGTTCAACAGTATGCCATTCGGTTTGTGCAATGCCCCAGGAACATTTCAGAGACTTATGGAGTGTTGTTTGGGCCACAAGAACTTTGAGACTGTCTTGTTATACCTTGATGATGTCATTGTCTACTCTCAGACCTATGAAGATCACCTCCAACACCTGAGTGAAGTGTTCGAGTCACTGTCCAAGTACGGGATGAAACTGAAACCGTCCAAGTGCCACCTGCTGAAACCCAAGGTCCAATACCTAGGACATGTGGTCAGCGCCGAAGGCGTAGCACCGGATCCGGATAAGGTCACCGTCATCAAGGACTGGCCAGCACCAATCAATCACAAAGAGGTACGTCAATTTCTAGGACTGGTCGGGTACTACCGACGATTCATCAAAGGCTATACCAAGATAGCCGCACCTATGCAAGATCTCCTAGTAGGTCAATCTAAAAACGGCAAGATCAGGGGACCCCCGTTCCACTGGGGCCCAGAACAGGACAAATCCTTCCAAACGCTGAAAGACGCTTTAACTGGAGAAGAAATCCTGGCTTACCCTGACTACAATCTACCGTTTCTGTTGTACACTGACGCAAGCAATGAAGGTTTAGGAGAAGTCCTATCCCAACGTCAGCAGGGCAAGGAGAAGGTGATAGCCTACGCCAGCAGAAAGCTCCGTCCCACAGAAAGGAACCCGGAGAATTACAGCTCCTTCAAGCTGGAGTTCCTGGCCCTGGTCTGGGCGATCACAGAGCGTTTCAAGCATTACCTGGCCTCCGCCCCGTTCACAGCTTTCACAGACAACAATCCTCTAACACACTTAGAGACTGCAAAGCTGGGAGCCCTAGAACAGCGTTGGGTAGCAAGACTCGCTAACTACGACTTCACTGTAAAGTACCGGGCAGGTCACAAAGATGGCAATGCTGATGCCCTGTCCCGAATGCCCCACCTTCCTGAAGAGGGAGAAGACATAGACGACCTGGAAGAGATTGAACTACCTGCTTTCCACCGTTCGGGTGCAGCAACATGTCGTCAGAGAAACCAGACACGTGTAGAGAGGACCGTGAACCCGTTACCTCACCATGACTGGAAGGAGGCTCAAGCCAACGACCCAGATGTCAGCCTGATAAGGGATCTCATCACTCAAGAACACGCCAATATGGACTCTGATGCCTCACCAAATGCTAAGCGCCTGTGGAAGGAGAAAGGACGGTTGTTCGTCTACCAAGGTAAACTATGCAGAAGATACCTCAATCCAAGAACCCATGAACTCATCTGGCAGATTGTAGTTCCCAAGACTGAAGTCCAAATGATCCTTGAAGCATACCATGATGATGCCGGACACTTTGGATGGAAGAAGCTGGAGAGACTCCTGAAGGATCGGTTCTACTGGGTCGGTATGAGAGGCTCTATTGACAAATGGTGTAAAAACTGTGGACCATGTCACCTTCGAAGAAAAGACCATCTAACTCAAAAAGCTCCGTTGCAGCCAATTGTTACCACTAAACCTCTTGAAATAGTTGCTCTCGACCATGTGAAGCTTACCCCAAGTCGAACCGGGTACACCTACGCTCTCACCATCGTCGATCACTACTCAAGATTCCTGGTAGTCGTTCCAGTTAAGGATTTAACTGCTGAGGTAGCAGCCAAAGCGTTCCAGAGTTACTTCTGTCGCCCCCATGGGTATCCAGACCAGGTCTTAACTGATCAAGGACCAGCCTTCGAATCAGCTCTGTTCCAAGAATTCTTAGGGCTGTATGGGTGCAAGAAAATCCGCACAACACCTTATCATCCTCAAACGAACGGTTTATGTGAGAAGATGAACCACATAGTCATTGATATGCTCAAGACCTTACCAGTTGAAGAGAGAAATCAATGGCCAGAGAAACTTCCAGATCTCGTGGACATCTACAACCACATACCTGTCAGTTCGACAAATTACACACCTGCTTACTTGATGAGAGCAAGACCAGGTAAACTGCCTATTGATTTGCAGATGGGAACCGTTGAACCCACAGAAGACTCTTCTGATGAAGACTGGGTCAGCCAACGCCAAGAAAAGTACAGGAAAGTACAAGAAAGCGTGGAAAGAAACCTAGAAATCAGTAGAACCAAGCAAGAAAAAGACTTCAACAAACACGCCTCAGCTGAACCGTTAGCTATAGGTGATGTAGTGCTGAAAAGAAAGCGAAAAACCAACAAATTGGATAACAGTTGGGAATCCGTACCCTACACCGTTATGCCGTCACACTATGATAACTCAAAAACTTGTGTTATTAGCAAAGATAATGGGAATAATTTTGCGACTGTTTCAAGGGATCATTTGAAGAAATGTCCGCCACAGTTAATCCCACAAGCAACCAGTTACCCTACTGTAACTAAAGATGAAGAAACAAAAGAAAATCTCGTCCTTACAGAAATTGGATACTTACCAGCTGATTGGCCACAAATAGGTGATGCATTCCTCATACCAGTTATGCACTTCTACCAGCCTACAGAAGGTCAGCCAAAGCCAAATCCAATTCCACAAGTCCAACAAGAAGAAGTCCAAGTGCAAGAATTGCAGCCTGTTATCATGGAACCTGAGATTCCTGTAATCGGTCAGCCTGCTAGTCCCACAGTAAGAGAAGCCATTCCTAATCAACTACCTACAGAGGTCAGTCCAGTTGATAGACTCCGCACTTACTATGGTCTTACACAAAGCAGACATAGAGAAGTACCAACCACTTCGTACACTACACAAACAGCTTTGGAAACACCCACACTACGCAGATCCACACGTAGTACATTAGGTCAACCCCCACACAAGCTTGGAGAATGGGTTTAAAATGTAGTGGAAAATGTAACCTGTAAGTGTTGTAAATAATTAACCAGTTTTCAAAAACCTGTAAAAAGTAGTGTACAGAAGGGTGGAGGAACTGGGCTATGTCCCAAGTATACTAAGTTGGGGACAGAAAGTGCCTGGTAAGGTATAGAAGGATAGTACCGGCCTCCCAAGCAGAGACACCTGTAGGGAATGTATAAAGTTTACCGTGTATCCCTGGACTTTACCTTTTTCCCTTTTTCGCAAACTTTGAACAATTGTCACAGGACTTGTGTGGCCACTAACTTTACCTTTTTCCAGCCTGCGGCAGATGGACTAGTGCCGTACGGACTGCTTTTCAAATTTTCACATTTTTCACTTCCTTTTCAGTGATTTTTGTGTTTTCTTTAAGACTTTGTAAATTGAATGTTATATATGTTTAGTGTTAAGTTGTAAAAATAACTTTTTGCTCAGCCGGGAGAACTGAGGTTAACTAAGGGGGAATGTGGCACCCTGGCACCTGTTGGGCACCACAGAAATCCTTAGGTACAAATGGAGTAAGTAACAGCACAGCAAAAACCACAACACGAACAACACTTAGAACACCTGGTTTCACCCCGAGCCTCTAGGGGAGCTACACTGGTGACTTCTAACCAGTTCCCCCTATAAATAGGGTCTTGGAGGGAGAAACTTCAGAGTGTGGTAGACGCTACAAGAGCTGCCAGCCTGTGTGAAACCTCCACCCTATGAGGAACACACTAGGCCCTGCTAGCCTGTTAGCCAGTGGAGATCCCTGCAATTGGGATAATAGGAAGAAGGAGATCACCTCTCAGGAATACAGAGTTAATCCAACTCTTTCCAAATCAACCGGTTACTGGAACCGAAGCTGTGAGAGCTACCCAGCCACCACAGAGAACCAGCACCATCAACAGGAGGTTTAGCCACCTGTTCCACCTGATGCACCCATCCACGAGAGCCCAGGGAAGAGTACTGATCCTGCTCAGACCCTTTTACAGTGCCCTCAGTGCTGCTAACCAGGTGAAGCAAGTTCCATCATTGAACAAACTGCCCGGTCTGGAGGGATTCCACATCCACCCGACCTTAGCACCAGAAGTAGAGAAAGGAAGCCTAACACTGCTTGCTGTGAAACTCCATAAGTGCCAACTTCACTATCCCGGTCCGAGTGTACCTGACTACCAACCAGTAAAGGTACCTAAAAGAGACTTTGTGTGGTTGTGCATTACTCCAGGATTCAGCACGCAGCATCCGCAGCTGCCTCACAACATCTTGCGCAGCTCCCGGCTCCGGGGATTCCCGCTCATCCTGTGGGGAGCGTTCCATCTCGCTGTGTACCATCCCCCGGAGACCCGAACAGCGCTGGTAAAGTTACCAGAACACCCGCAGGTGGCGTCACGAAGACAAATCACCCCCACTGTTCCGCCATTCCCCTATTGATCTGGACCACCGGGCCTATACCACCGCAGGCGCGGTTCCGTGACAGGAGGAGAAGCAACACCCGCTACGTGTACCCCAGGCTACGGTGAGTCAGTACCATACAAGCTTGACTTCATCTGAACCAAATAAGGTTATCTTGGCATCATCTGACCACAGGAAAAGGTTCTAGTAATATATGTCCTTAGTCTGTTTGTCTTCAGCAAAGTGTCTGTGTGTCTTTCCTGTGCATCAATTAAAAAGGAGATATCCAGCACCAATCTTCATAAAACAAATCCTTCTTTATTAGATTTAATCTAATAAAGAGGGATTTGTTTTATGAAGTTTGGTACTTGATATCTCCTTTCTAGTTGTGTCTATCCGTGGATGCCAACCACTTTCCATGCATCGGTGGACTGGAGGAGGGCTGAATAGTGAGCTATCCCTAAGGCAAGGGTCAGACTTGTGTCTGCCCCTAGTCTGCAGGATGCAACGCAAACCTAGAAATTTGCAGGCTGAGCACATAGTGTTACGGGAATTTAATGCTATGCCCCGCCTGTTTATAGTATCCCTATGGTTACCGGATTGGTGACGCAGCCGACGGCTCCACTCAGCACTCCCGGATATGAGCTTTTGATGAGCGCACAGGAAACGTCTTTGCAGCATTTTCCTGTGTGCTCATCATAAGCGCATATCAGGGACTGCTGAGTGGAGCCGGCGGCTACATCATCAATCCGGTAACCATAGGGATACTATAAACAGGTGGCGCATAGCATTACATGTCAGTAACGCTCTGCAGTCAGCCTGCAAATTTCTAAGTTTTGAACGCATCTGCCAGGCTAGGGGTAGACGCAAATCTGACCATAACCCTTTACCTAATATATTTTTCTTGTGCATCATCTTTGAAAACGGCTTTTTCTTGGGACAATAGCCATGCAGAACAATTTTATGCATGATGCGGTATATGGTCTGAGCACTTAAAGGTTGACCCACCCATTTAACCTGCGCAGCAATGCTGGCAGTGCTCACACATTTATTTATTTATTTTGAAAAGCTCTGGATATGGCACTGAGAATGTGCACTCGACTTCTTTGTTCGACCATCGCGAGGCCTGTTCTGAGTGAAACATGTCTTGTTAAACCACTGTATGGTCTTGGCCACTGTGCGGCAGCTCAGTTTCAGGATGTTGGTAGGGATGGGTGAGTCTACTCGCTAGGACTCGTTACTCGGCGAGTAGTAAGGGACTCGCAGGACTCGGTACTCTGCGAGTTTCCTAGCGATTACTCGCACAGTAACGAGTCCAATGCAAATCAATGGCAATCCTAGTTTTAGTTTACGGCTGGGTAATAAAGGGGTTAAGCTTTGTTATACAAGCTGGTATTAAGCCCGAGATTCTTAATGTCAGGCCAGGTTTGACCCGGCCACTAAGAATTTCCAATAAAGGGTTAAAAAAAACACAACACAGAGAAAAATGATTTATTAAAAATAAAGACACAGACACCATTAGGGACTCCAACTTTATTACCACCACATATCCCTTCAAAGATCCAGGTCTTCTCTCTTCTGTCTTCCTTCTTCTTCTTGTTGCAGCGCCGGTAAGCAGAGAGTTAACTGTGCTGTGACAGCGGGAGCCTATTAAACATGATTTAGCTATTGTAGCAGATAGAGCCTGAAGCTTCCGAGACACATCTGCGATTTGTAAATCGCACATTTCTCGCTATTACTCGCTTCCCCATTCATTAACATTGGACTCGCTAGACTCGCAACAAGTAGCGAGTCCCGGGCTCGGACTCGCTAGAGTCAAGCGATTCCGAGTAATTTAGGACTCGCCCATCACTAGATGTTGGCAATCTTCTTATAGCCTAGGCCATCTTAATGTAGAGCAACAATTTTTTTTCAGATCCTCAGATAATTATTTGCCATGAGGTGCCATGTTTAACTTTGAGGAACCAGTATGAGAGATTGTGTGGGTGATATGAAATTTATCAAAATTGTTTCCCATTTACACCCGAGACCTTGCAACACTAATGAGTCTCATGACACCATTTTGCCCATTGTCACTTAGGGGTGTACTCACTTTTTTTGCCAGCAATTTAGACATTAATGGCTGTGTTTTAAATTATTTACAGGCTGAACAAAATTTACACTGTTATACAAGCTGGACACTGACAACCGTATTTGGGCTTTATTTTGCATTTTATGAGACGCACCAGAGTATGACCAGAAAGAGAGGAGAGAAATGCAATAGGGTTTTATCTTTACACAAATGTGCTGTATGAACAATTGTTACTGCTCACCTGGGGAGGTTGTGTTACCCACAACTGGTATGAAGGTATGTGATGGCTGCCGCAGGATCCACACTCCATTTGCAATGGTGGTGGCCAAATAAAACAGAAGGAACCAGACGCTGTTTCCTGGATCCACGCTGCTCACAATAAAACAAGTTAAAAACCACGGTTATCATGCTGCAGAGTATGAGACACACCCCAAATTTAGAGAAAGAGAATAGTTAAAAACATTTTTTAGGTGAAAATGGGGGTCCATCTTGGAATCTGGTTGCAGATTACCGGGGAAGGGAGGGTGTGCGCAGATTGATATCTTTCCTGTCATTGAGCCATGATCTCAATCTGTGTAAGTGCTGCATCTGACATTTCCCTGAAGCACGCACCACTGATATTTACCTGAATACAACCACTGGGATGTCTCCTGCCTCACACCACCCGCAGCATTACCAAGATGGTGTCTGCCTCGCACTGCCTGCAGCATTGCAGGAGCACCCAGCTGTCAATGCCTCATGTGACTACTCTCCACCGAGTTATCCCTGCCCAGTAAGCTACAGTTGGATTATAAAATGCACCCACGTTTTTCTTCCAAATTTTTTGGAAGAAAGGGTGTCTTATAAACTGAAAAATACTTTACATTGTATCAAAGTGTCATATATTCAGTGTTGTCTCATGAAAAGAAATAATAAAATATTTACATTATGTGAGGGGTGTATCCACTTTTGTGATATACTGTATCT
>JARQOC010000005.1:147746101-147757737 GCA_033576535.1 Allobates femoralis
CTGTGCTTTCTTACCGTACTTGTCTTACCTGCACGTTTCTTATGTTTCCTGTTAGGTTGTAGAAGATTACCCTTGCTTAGTGTTTATTATTCTCCTGTTTCTACTTGTGCATGTGTTTCATGTTTACTCACCTTCAGTTTTTATCTACCAATTCACTCATTCCTTACCTTGGTTAGTTGTGTTTGAAAACTCCACATTGATTCCTTAGGAGGAATGAGAAATGGTATGACAGCCTCTTAGGGAGGCAGATCTGTACTGTGGTTTCTAGTTGTGGGGCTAGTGGCTTACTACACTCCCTGACAGAAGTTATATCGCTTATCCATGTTATGTAAATAAAAGCTTATAACCTGATGTTAAATTCATCCATTGGTCGTATAAATTACTCTTTTGAAAGCTGAAACACTCCAAAATTTGGTTTAGGTTAAAGAAAATAAATTGGCATCAATGCTGAAATATTGATCATTTAATGAACACAGAATGGTCAGATTTTAGCAAGACAAAAGTTTTCTCACCTGGTCATATAATGCACCCAATCCTAGTTTACATCCCCACCTGTGCTCAGTAAATGATCAGTTAATTAGTGGGTGTGTCTAAAAAGAAACCCAGCACCCCAGACCTTTACTTGAACTGCAACTTGAGCTCTGACAACATACCAAAAATCATTCTGCTACCAAAACTTGGTTATCAAGAGGCTGAAGACCACTAAGGAGACTGAGAGTGGTTTTGACAGCCCAGGTCCGGCAGACCCTGCAAGACAACTGCTCAGGAGGAAAGTTTGTTGGTTAAAATATCCAAAGCAAGCCCCTCTTCCACTGCAGCAGAGCTCCAACAGGCCTGGTCACCTCAAGTTCCTGTGTCAACTAGAACAGTTTGTACGATTCTGTCTCGAAATGGCCTCCATGGTCAAATCAGTGCCCAGAAACCAGCACTAAACAAAAGGCAAATATGTGGACGCTGAAAAAGTGGCAGAAGGTGGATTTCTCTGATGAATCTCCAGTAGAATTACACCACAGCCACCACAAATACTGCAGGAGACCTACTGGAGCCCGTATAGATCTAAAATACACCCAGAAAACAGTTACATTTAGTGGTGGAAAGATCATGGTCTGGGGTTACATTTAGTATGGGGGTGTGCAAAACATTTGCAAGATGGAAGGCAATATCAATAGCCTAAAATATCAAGAAGTATTAAGTACCTCTTACATCCAAAATCATAAAAGGGGTCAAACTCTGCAGCAGGATGGTGCTTCATCTCATACATCCATCTCTACAACAAAGGTCCTGCAGGCAAAAATTATCAAGGTGCTCAAGGACTGGCCAGCCCAGTCACCAGACATGAACATCATTGAGCGTGTTTGGGGTAGGATAAAAGAGGTAGCTTGGAAGACAAAACCAAAGAATCTAGATAAACTCTGGGAATCATGTAAGACTGCATTCTTTGCTATTCCTGATGACTTCATTAATAAATTGTATGAATCATTGTTGAACCGCATGGATGCAGTCCTTCAAGCTCATGGAAGTCACACAAAATATTATATATGACTCTAATAGTACCACAGCTTCATTCACCAATGTTATGCAACATATATTTGTATTTTAAGTTAATTTTTTGTTTGAAAATCACATAACTTTCTGTGGGCGACAAAACTTTTGTATTGCCAAAACTGACCATTCTGTGATTACTAAATTATCAATATTTCAGCATTGATGCCAATTTATTTTCTTAACCTAAACCACATTTCAGAGGGTTTCAGCTTTCAAAAGAGTAATTTATACAACCAATGGATGAATTTAACGTCAGGTTATAAGCTTTTATTTACATAACATGGATAAGCGACATAACTTTTGTCAGGGAGTGTAGTGTTTACAGGAACAAGTGGGGTGTGGAGGCAGCTTCATTGCTTTAGTCTTTATTTCTTCCTTTACCTAAGTATGAATGTGTTCGTGCATAATACCTAAGTTGTACCATATCCCGTACTTTTATCCTGTCAACAGTATTTTTGCTGCTTTATTAATATACTATGATCATAGGTCACTACAATTCATGAGATGTCTAACAGGTGCAATCATAAGGCTAATCACAAATGCAACGATAATTTGAGCGCGATAACACTTATAGTTTGTTTGATTTTTCATTAGGAAAATGAAAATTAAAAAAAATAATAATAATATAATTCTGGATTGTGCATTCTTGATATATGAATCAGTCTCATAGTTTTTATCTAAGCAAAAATGTAAAAATATCCCAACTGCACAATCCCTTCATTAAACATGGCCACTTGGGAGCCCCATGGTATGCTGTAATCATGAATTTGGCTTTGAATAAAAACATCAAGTTGGAACAACACTTTTTTTAAGGAAAGTCTAACACTGTTTTAAGTAAAAAAAAAAAAAAATAACAAAAAGGCAATCAAGTTGCACTCCATTTGACTTTGACATCTGTTAACTTTACAGGAGACTTACAGGAAATGGTGGAGCAGGTGGTTCATAATAACATAAGAAATACAAATACAATTTACAGCAATTCCATCTGAACACCAATATTTTATATATATACATATATATGTACATATATATATATAAATTTATAAATCCTATTCCATCGACCTACATTACTAGCTCATCAAATGTCAAGGGAAAAGGGAAGGGGAGTGGTTCACTCACTTCTCCAAGGATCCCGGTCAGCTGGCTGAATGGCTGGTGTCCATTCTGAAAGCAGTGATATAAGAAGGAATGCCAGAGACCAAATCTTCTTTTTTCTCCTTTTAAAGAAGAAAAAAGAAGATTTGGTCTCTGGCATCCCTTCATATATCATTACTAGCTCATATTGTCGAAATTATCTTCTAATATATAGATATACTGTATTTGCAATAAAATTATCTTTAACTCAACCCATACTTTCCAGTAAAAATAGAGAAGGTTGGAAACTACATTATAGCACGCTCTTAATCCTCGGGATCAATGCGATCAATGGATACTACCAGATTCAGCCTCCAGAAGTCGCTCTTATGTCTCCAGGTACACATTGCTTGGTACAGTAGTCTTTAGTCAAATCCAGCCACTTAAGGAAATGTACAGCCCTTGCCGGATGACAGGCAGAACTTCATTTATTAGACACTAGATGGTGGCCCGATTCTAATGCATCGGGTAGTCTAGAATATGTATGTGGTTTATTTATGAAGATTTAACAATAATGCAAGGAGTACAGGATATCTATCTATCACCTACCTATGTGTCTATCGTCTATGTATTTTTTGGATATTTTATCTTTGTAAACTAAGGTTCTTGGTACACATATTGGCCAATACCTGTTTGCCCATCATCCAGCTTCAAGGTGATTTTAGATCTGATGGGTCCCTATCTTACCTTGTCACTCTTTCCTTGGGCTCAGCTAAGCCTCCATTTTTACTATTTCTCAGTGGGAGGACTCACTTAAATCAAAGAACCAATGAGACATCATATACAGTGCTTACCACTGGGCCACCATATACAGTGCTAACCACTGAGCCACCATATACAGTGCTATCCACTGAGCCACCTAAACAATGAGACATCATATACAGTGCTTACCACTGGGCCACCATATACAGTGCTAACCACTGAGCCACCATATACAGTGCTATCCACTGAGCCACCTAAACAATGAGACATCATATACAGTGCTAACCACTGAGCCACCATACAATGTTAACCACTGAGCCACCATACAATGCTAACCACTGAGCCACCATAAAATGCTAACCACTGAGCCACCATACAATGTTAACCTCTGAGCCACCATATACAGTGCTACCACTGAGCCACCATATACAGTGCTAACCACTGAGCCACCATACAATGCTAACCACTGAGCCACCATACAATGCTAACCACTGAGCCACCATACAATGCTAACCACTGAGCCACCATACAATGCTAACCACTGAGCCACCATATACAGTGCTAACCACTGAGCCACCATACAATGCTAACCACTGAGCCATCATACAATGCTAACCACTGAGCCACCATACAATGCTAACCACTGAGCCACCATATACAGTGCTAATCACTGAGCCACCATACAATGCTAACCACTTAGCCACCATCCAATGCTAACCACTGAGCCACCATATACAGTGCTAACCACTGAGCCACCATACAATGCTAACCACTGAGCCACCTAAACACTGAGTCATCATACACAGTGCTAACCACTGAGCCACCTAAACACTGAGCCTTCATATACATTGCTAACCACTGAGCCACCATACAATGCTAACCACTGAGCCAGGAGATGACCGGCAGAAGCAGCGCTCACGGGCCGCTTTCGCCGGGCTACAAATGGGCGCGAAATTCGAACTTTGAATTCTCTCGCCTATTTGCATAGTCTGCGCTCATTGGTCGCTGCCTTCGGCGGCAATCAATGAGCTGCCTCTGTGTGGCGCGTGATTTCGGCGACAGACACACTCAAAAAACCCTTAGACAATTATAAACCGTAATAGATGGCTAAAACCACATGGATACAGGGACAGGGGGGAGGATGACAGCAAAATGAACAACAGTAATTTCACACTACACTGTGCTTCAACATATTGTACCTGTGAAGCACAATGTAGTGTGAAACAGCTCTTGTTCTTTTTGCTGTCATCTTCCCTCCTGTTCCCGTGTTCATGTGGTTTTAGCAAAGTCTAATAAATGAAGATTTCATCCGGTGAGTGCTGTCTGTTTCCTTAAGTGGCTGGATTCAACCCTTACATTAACATAAGAAAAATGGTAGGGATGTTTATGGGAAAGGCAGGGGAGGGATAGTTAACATGGTTAATTTATGCGCTAACCAGGGACCAGCTCAAGATTCATCTTAATTTTTATGTTATTTCTTGACCTAATAAAAATTATTGAAAATACTAGCAAGAAGCCCAGTAAGTGGTACATCAATGAAATCAAGGCCTCTGCATCTACATCATGATTCTCTCAGATGATGTAGCTAAAACCTGCAGACAGATTCTCTTTAAAGGGAACCTGTCAGACTGTGTATGCCTCCCCAGCTATCACTGTCTGTACCTGCAGCTTCATAATACTATTCTAATCATCCCTGTCTGAGCTCATAGTGTAATGTGAAAGGTGAAAAAAAAGCATTTATAAACTTACTGTAGTGTTGTAGTGCAGATGACGATGAATCCAGAAGCACACACAGATATGCTGAACTGCTCAGTCGAGTGACCATACTTTAATGAAATTTCTTCCCTTTCCCAGCTCTCCCTTTTCCTGCCACAGCTCCTCCTCTATCTTACATCACTGTTACTGGGCAGAAAATGCAAACAGGGGAGACAACAAACACACTGCAGAAGATATAACAACATTACACTTACATTTCCTTATGTAATGAGGCAGTCAGTCCCCAGCTTGGAGGACGGGGACTGTTTGGCAGGTTAATAGTTAACATTTCAGCCTTGTGCTAGAACATGTTGGGAGTCCTGATGTGATGTCACAACCATGTGACTACAATAGGCGGAGCTAAGTTCTCATAGAACATAATTTGTTTGCTGGCTTAGCTCCGCCCACTATGGTCACATGATCATTACATCACACAGGTCCTTTAGCTATCCAAGTTAAAAGTGAGTTAACTATTATCCTGCCAGACAGTCTCCTTCCTCCAAGGAGGGGACTGAAATGTAAGTGTATAAATGCTTTTCTTTCACCTTTCACATTACATTATGAGCTCAGACAGGGATGATCAGAATAGTATTATAAAGCTGCAGCTACAGACAGTGATAGCTGGAGGGGCATAAACAGTCTGACAGGTTCCCTTTAAAACTCAGTGCTGGGATATTGCAGGAATATTATATTTTGAGGGTCAAGAATATTTTGTTAAATCATATTGTCAGAACATCCTATCAAATAATAAGGCTTCAGGGCACTAAGTGGCAATATCAACCCTCATGCTCCAGGCTGATTGCCCTGTAGGCAGATTCTTCCCCTGGTGGTGCTAATCCACAGCACAAGCAGTAACAGATATATAAAGAAAGAGGTCCGCCCTCTGTGGTCACCTCCCTGCACCCTGTCATGAATCCTTAAACATGATGGATTAAAGAGACCACTGCTGCAAAATACTGGTGAGTGCTGCCTCTTTCTTTATATACATATTGTCAGAACAGCATATATAGTCAATGCCAAAAGTGTTGGCACCCTTGAACTTGTTCAGAAAATTAAGTATTTCCCCCAGAAAATTATTGCATTTATACATGTTTTGGCATACACATATTTATTTCCTTTAAGTGCACAAAAAAACAATGAGAAAAAAAGGCAAATTGGACATAATTTAACACAAAATACCAAAAATGAGTTGGACAACATTGTTGGTGCCCTCAACTTAATATTTGGTCTCAAACCCTTTGGAATAAATAGCTGCAATCAATCACTTCCTATAACCATCAACAAGCTTCTTACACCTCTCAGCTGGAATTTTGGACCACTCTTCTTTTGCAATTTGCTCCAGGTTTTTCATATTTGAAGACGCCTTCTCCGAACAGCAATTTTAGGATCTCTCCACAGGTGTTCAATGGGATTTAGATCCAGACTTATTGCTGCAGAACTCTCCAGCGCTTTGTTTCCATCCATATCTGGGGGTCTCTTGATGTATATTTTGGGTCATTGTCCTGCTGGAAGACCCATGACCTAGGACGCAAACCCAGCTTTCTGACACTGGGCACTACATTGTGACCCAAAATGCTTTGGTAATCTTTAGAGTTTATGATGCCTTGCATACAGTTCAATTTCAAGAATGCAAACACTTTTGCTTATGACTGTACGTAATATGTGTATACTATATTAAATCCTCTGGATTGGGCATGCCATTCATTGTGATAATTTGTACTTTTCTCTACTGCTTCCTTGGTGCCAGTACATTTGGAGCTAGATGGACATTTTTAATTTTTAAATGAAGTACTAAACTTTATTTTAGTTACTTCATAGATGAAAATGTAATGAAAACGTAAATGTAAAAGACTAACAGATGTATTGGAAAATTAAGAGACTTAGTAAACATATGTTTTCTCTCTGAGGAAATGCAAGTATAAGGAATGAATCTGTGGTGTTAAGCAATTCTTCCAGTATTAAACCAAATCCGTATTTCAGTTGTCAGAACTTGTTAACTAAATGGGTCATATTTGTAAAGACACCCTCCAGATACCTTATGGTCTGGCTCAATTAAATGAGCCATATAAAGGCCATATTTGCTAACTAGTATCTCTTTATACAATTAAAGGATATTTCATCTGTGTTGGAGCTCTGCTTTTAAGAAGATTATTCTGGAAATACATTATTTTAATATAAAACATAGACTTATCATATGTTTAATCATAAATTATTCTACCTATCACACTGATTGAAGCTATTGTTTGTATAATAAAGCTACTGAGGCAACAATAAAGAGCAGTCGCTTTGTAATATAACATTTGTATAATCAGTAAAGTTTACCTTTAATGTAATTTAATGTAAATTTATATTTAATGTATTGTATACTTAGAGTAGAATAGATTAACCAGGATACATGAGCCTGAACATAGCCTTGCCAATTACCGGTATGGAAACATCTACTGGATGGATTGAGTTAGCAAATGCATTTTCTTTTTCTGGGCAAAACACTCTTGTTTATATAATGATTTAGAAACCGTTAGAGTTGACCGAAATGATTAACAGAACCGTGGTCAAATGGTAATGTCAGTGTTCTGGAGTCACAAGACAGAAGCCTTACAAACTGGTTTTTGCCTGCCAGAATACCTTTCTCCTACTCTAGTATGTTGACCCAATGCAATATCATCATGGAGGTATGTCACCAGCATGACATTGCACTCAGCCTACTGATCAGAAAAGGTGTCGGGGAGGCCAGCTGTTATGCTGCTTTCACTTGGCAATGTGCAAGTCCGTTTGGATCCTGAAATTTCAAGGAACCACATGGACAGGCACGAATTGTGAAACGAATGCCAACTGATGTCCATGGACTGTTTTTTAATGGATCCGTCATCAGTTGCCAGAAATAAGGTGGGAGGAGCTGTACCTTGCTTCTTACCATGCTCAGTACAGCAAAATGGATCTGTTTCACGGATCTGTTTGTTTTCACGGATTCGTATGGATCCGTCCTCCATAGAGCTCCATGTTATTTCATACGGACAGATACGGATCCGTGTCTGTTCATATGTGTCCGCTTTTTTCAAAGCAGCCCAAAATTGGAGCAATCTCCAATTCTGGGTGCATGAAAAAAATGGACAAAAATGGATCCGTGAAAAATGGACACATGGATGGCCACTTTAGGATCAATCCGTGCCCATAGGATAACATGGGAGGCCATAAGGGATCCGTGTCTATCCTTTGTAAAAGGGATAGACACGGATTAAAAATTTGCCAGTGTGAAACCAGCCTTAGAAATCAGTTTGCAGAGTTCCTATCTTCTGACCATAGCATAGAGTCTCTCATCTCTTGAAACAATATTATAATATTATTAGCATTTTTGTTTTTATTATATATGATTTTTTTTTTTATTGCAAATGTAATTTTTCTACAATGAAATCAATTTACATGATTTGATTGAACTTTCTTTTGCACTAAGACAAACATACAAATGTTTCTACTCTTGGAAAAACTCTTTATGCTGTCTGCTATTTGTGCTGACTCCTATTACTCTCATGATTGTAGTCCGTAAAATGGCACATGGGTTATTGTTGGTCAGTTTGCTTTCCATGTGCAGTCTCTTGAGCATACAATCAGCTCACTGGCAAAAAGAAATACTCCTGTCAAAATGGTCTTCAGTGGGACAAATAAGTATTTGATCCCTTGCTGATTTTATAACAGCATGAACAGTCTATAATTTAAAGGGTAGGTTTATTTTCACAGTGAGAGAAAAAATATCTATTATATAAATGCCGGAGGGATTTGTGACGTCACATCCGTCACTTTGTCCCAACGTCCGGTCACATTAGGCAGAGCTACACCCGCTCAGGGTAACCCAAGATGGCGGCCGTAAGCGGGAGCGGGACTCATAGAGCCCGCTACGCTTACGGCCGCCCCTAACCACACACACAAACAAAACACACACAACACACACACACACATACACAGTCGCCTATACTTACCACCTCTCCTCCGTCTTCTCCGCCGCCGACATGTCGCCCCTGCCAGTACTGGATCCAATATGGCATCCGGGAAGTCTCGCGAGACTTCCCGGACGCCATATTGGATCCAGAGCTCCAGGGGCGGCGGACATGTCGCCAGAACAGACGACTCAGGAAGACGCAGGCGGCAGGGAAGAAGCAGGGACGGTGGTAAGTATATCGGAGTGTGTGTGTGTGTGTGTGTCCGTCCGCCCCACTCTGCTCACCACTGACCACTCTGCCCACCGCTGACCACTCTGCCCACTGCTGACCACTCTGCCCACCGCTGATCACTGTGCCCACCGCTGACCACTCTGCCCACCGCTGACCACTCTGCCCACACAGCGCCGCTGCACTGACCACCCTGCCCACACAGCACCGCTGCGCTGACCACTTTGCCCATACAGCGCCGCTGCGCTCACCACCCTACCTACTCAGCGCCGCTGCGCTGACCACTCTGCCCACACATCGCCGCTGGGCTGACCACCCTGCCCACACAGCGCAGCTGCACTGACCACCCTGCCCACACAGCGCCTCTGCGCTGACCACCCTGCCCACACAGCTCTGCTGCGCTGACCACCCTGCCCACACAGCGCTACTGCACTGACCACCCTGCCCACCGCGCTGCTGCGCTGATCACCCTGCCCACCACACTGCTGCGCTGACCACCCTGCCCACCTCACTCGCTGCTAACCACTGAACCACCGCGCAGTGCTAACCACTCAGCCACCCGCAGTGCTAACCACTGAGCCACCGCGCAGTGCTAACCACTGAGCCACCGCGCAGTGCTAACTACTGAGCCACCGCGCAGTGCGAACCACTGAGCCACAGCGCAGTGCTAACTACTGAGCCACCGCGCAGTGCGAACCACTGAGCCACAGCGCAGTGCTAACCACTGAGCCACAGCGCAGTGCTAACCACTGAGCCACCGCCCAGTGCTAACCACTGAGCCACTGTATACTCTGCTAACCACTGAGCTGCCTTACAGTGCTCCATCCTACCTCACCCTGCCGCTTTATCCTCCATCCTCCTTCTCCGACCGCTATGTGCTCCGTCCTCCCCCTGCCTGTACCGTTCCATCCTCCTCCACCGCTTCCTCCTCCTTCCTTTGTCCGCCTCCTCTCCCCACTCCATCCTCCCCCTGCCTGTGCTGCTCCATCTTCCCCCACCCCACCGCTTCGTCCTCTGTCCTCCTCCCCCCGCCGCTCTGTCCTCCCCCCGCCACTCTGTCCTCCCCCTGCCGCTCTGTCCTCCCCCTGCCGCTCTGTCCTCCCCTGCTGCTCCGTCCTCCCCCACCCCACCGCTTCCTCCTCCTTCCTTTATCCTTCCCCCCCGCCACTCCATCCTCCGTCCTTCCCCTGCCTGTGCTGCTCTGGTCTCCCTCACCCCTGCCGCTCTGTCCTCCCCCTGCCGCTCTGTCCTCCCCCTGCCGCTCTGTCCTCCCCCTGGCTGCTCTGTCCTTTCCCTGCCGCTCCATTCTCCCCTGCCTGTGCCGCTCCATCCTCCCCCACCGCTTCCTCCTCCTTCCTTTGTCCTCTTCACCTCCGCCACTCCATCCTCCGTCCTCCCCCTGCCTGTGCTGCTCCGTCCTCCCCCACCCCGCTGCTTCATCCTACATCCTCCTCCCTCCCGCAGCTCTGTGCTTTGTCCTCCCCCTGCCGCTCCGTCCTCCCCCTGCCTGTGCCGCTCCATCCTCCCCCACCCCACCACTTCCTCCTTCTTCCTCTGTCCTCCTCCCCTCTGCCACTCCATCCTCTGTCCTCCCCCTGCCTGTGCTGCTCCATCCTCCCCCACCCCGCCGCTTCGTCCTCCGTCCTCCCCCCTGCCGCTCTGTTCTCCATCCTCCCCCTGCCCCTCCTTCCTCCCCCTGCCTGTGCTGCTACATCCTCCCACACCTCGCCGCTACCTCCTCTGTCCTCCATCTCCTCCCCCCTGCTGTTCTGTCCTCCCTCCTCCCCCCTGCCATGCCGTTCTTCCCCCGCTGCTCCTTCTTCAAAGTTCCTCCCAATTCAGCCCTCACTGCCTTCCCCATGCAATCTCTATTTCTATATTCTAGAATACCCGATGCGTTAGAATCAGGCCACCGAGAGTTCTCGGACATCATATTGGATCCAGTCCTGGGTGTGGCGACATGTCGGCAGAACAGAGGACTCAGGAAGACGCAGGCGGCAGAGAAGAAGCAGGGACGGTAAGTATATCGGAGTGTGTGTGTCTGTCCGCCCCACCGCTGACCACCCTTGCCCACGACGCTGCGCTGACCACTCTGCCCACGGCGCTGCGCTGACCTCTTTGCCCACGGCCCTACGCTGACAACTCTGCCCACGGTGCTGCGCTGACCACTCTGCCCACGGCGCTGCGCTGACCAATCTCACCGCACTCACTGCTAACCACTGAGCCACTGCACTCATTGCTAACCACTGAGCCACCGCACTCACTGCTAAACACTGAGCCACCGCACTCACTGCTAACCACTGAGCCACCATATACTCTGCTACCCACTGAGCCACC
>JARQOC010000005.1:147757837-147870054 GCA_033576535.1 Allobates femoralis
GGACTAGTACCACTAAAAGTACCAAACTGAGGATGAAACCCATATGCACCGAAGAACGGTGACTTGCCAGTGGACTCCTGGAGACGATTATTAAGGGCAAATTCGGCCAAGGGCAGATAACTCGCCCAAGTCTCCTGATTGTCAGAGACAAAACACCTCAGATAAGTCTCCAAATTCTGATTCATACGTTCGGTCTGCCCATTAGACTGAGGATGAAAAGCAGAAGAGAAGGACAAAGCAATACCTAAACGTGCACAAAAAAGCCTTCCAAAACTTGGAGACAAACTGAGTACCACGATCAGAAACCACCTCGGAGGGAACTCCATGAAGCTTCACAATCTCACCTACAAACACCTGTGCCAGTGTCCGAGCATTAGGAAGTGCGGGCAGTGCCACAAAGCGAACCATCTTACTGAATCTATCAACCACTACCAGCACTACCGTCTTGCCTGCCGACGCCGGGAGATCGGTGATAAAATCCATTGACACATGCGTCCATGGCCTCTCAGGAATAGACAATGGCAAGAGAGAACCAGCCGGACGGGTATGCGGAACCTTAGCCCGTGCACACACACTACAGGCAGATACGAATTCCGCTACGTCCTTCCTCAACCCGGCCACCAAAAGCGGCGAGATAAAAGATCGAAGGTGGCCCTACTGCCGGGATGCCCTGCCAATACGGAGTCGTGATGCTCTGACAGCACCCTGAGACGCAAAGATGATGGCACAAAAAGTCTCCCAGAAGGACAGGAGGCAGGGGCGCCCCCTGGACCTTCAACACCTCCCCCTCCAGATCAGGGCAAAGAGCAGAAACAACCACCCCTCCTGTAAGATGGGAACGGGACTTTCATGAGCACTACCACCCGGGAAACTACGCGACAATGCATCAGCCTTCACGTTCTCAACCCCCGGACGGTAAGTGACGGTAAAATTAAATCTCGTGAAAAACAAGGACCACCGAGCCTGCCGGGGATTGAGACGCTTGGCGGACTCAAGGTAAGACAGGTTCTTGTGGTCGGTAATAACCGTGATGGGATGGACAGCCCCCTCCAGCCAGTGACGCCATTCCTCAAAAGCCAATTTAATAGCCAACAGCTCCCTATTACCAACATCATAATTCCTCTCGGCCGACGACAACTTCTTGGAGAAGAACGCGCAGGGCACCCATCTCCCAGGCGAAGGGCCTTGCGACAATACAGCCCCCACCCCCACCTCCGACGCATCCACCTCCACCACGAAGGGCTGAGAAAGATCGGGCTGACGGAGAATAGGTGCGGAAACAAAACAACGCTTTAGGGAGGAGAAAGCCCGGCGAGCAGACTCCGACCACACGGAAAAATCTGTCCCCTTCCTAGTCATGTCCGTAAGAGGCGTCACCAGCACCGAATAGTTCCGAATAAATTTACGGTAAAAGTTGGTAAACCCCAAAAAACGTTGCAATGCCCGTAGATTGTCCGGTTGTTCCCAGTCCAACACCGCCCGGACTTTTTCCGGATCCATCCGAAAACCCAACGGCGACAGGAGGTACCCCAAAAACCGTACCTCCTGAACGGCGAAGACACATTTCTCGAGTTTAGCATACAGCTTATTGTCTCGTAAGACCTGTAACACCTGCTTGACATGGGACTGATGCGTCTCCAAATCGGGGGAATAGATCAAGATATCATCTAAGTAAACAACCACAAATCTACCCACCAAATGATGGAATATGTCATTGACAAAGTGTTGGAAAACCGCAGGGGCATTAGTGAGCCCGAACGGCATTACGAGACTTTCAAAATGGCCGTCCGGGGTATTAAATGCCGTCTTCCATTCATCCCCTCTCTGACCCTAATCAGGTTGTAGGCCCCCCTCAAATCCAACTTGGAGAACCATTTAGCACCCACTACCTGACTGAATAAATCAGGAATCAGAGGGAGGGGGTACGGATCACGGACAGTAATCCGATTCAACTCCCGGAAATCCAAGCAAGGACGGAGGCCCCCATCTTTTTTCTTAACAAAAAAGAAACCAGCCGCAACCGGCGAGGTTGAGGGCCTGATGTGACCCGTCTGCAGACTCTCGGAAATGAAATCCTTCATCGCCTGTCTTTCCGGACCCGATATAGTAAACATCCTAGCTTTGGGCAGTTTAACTCCGGGAACGAGGTTGATTGGGCAATCATATGCCCGATGGGGGGGCAGGTCTTGGCACCCCTTCTCTGAGAACACATCCTCATACTCCGATAGGAACGGGGGCAGAGATACCGCAGACACCACCGAAAACGAGGTAACCAAACAATTCTCAGAACAAAAATCACTCCATTCCACAATGTCCCGGGACTGCCAATCCACTACGGGATTATGTTTAATCAACCATGGCAAGCCCAGGACAATGGGAGCGGGGAGACCGTCTAGAACATAGCAAGATATCGTCTCTTGATGTTGGGATCCAACAGTCAACTTAATGTCATGTACGATATGTGTGAGACTACCTTGAGCAAGAGGTGCTGAGTCGATGGCATAGATACGGATGGGGCGAGACAATAAACAGCAGTTAAGCCCATGAGCGTCTACAAAATGAGCATCCACCATGCTGACCCCCGCACCACTATCCACAAACACAGAAATACCCTCCGTTGTGCCCTCCAGCGCCACCTCCGCACTTAGGAGGAAACGGGAAGTACAAATGGAGGATACACACACCTCCCGCTCGACCACCTCCACACCCCCCATAGTCACAGAAGGTCCAGGCCCCCCAGTCCGTTTAGGGGTGTAGGGACAGGCCCCAATAAAATGGTCCCCCTTCCCACAGAAAAAACAGACCCCCTTCCCCTTGCCCCGGGAGGTACCGGCGGAGAACCTCGAGGCCGCCGCACCTCCTAGCTGCATCGGTTCCTCCGCACTCGGGAGGAACGACTCACCCTCCGCGTGACCTCCCGGTAACCAGGAATCACCACGAGAATGGCTCCCAGTAACAGGAGGTCTACCCCTCCGCTCCTGGAGGCGTCTATCCATACGAATAGCTAACGACATAGCCGCCTCCAGGGACGGAGGGGTCTCATAAACCGCCAGAGCGTCCTTCAGCCTCTCCGAAAGACCCTGACAAAAGTGACTCCGGAGTGCCGGATCGTTCCACTTCGTGTCCGTAGCCCACCTGCGGAACTCAGAACAATATGATTCCGCCGACCGAGTCCCCTGGCGGAGATGGCGTAACCTGGATTCAGCCAAAGAGACACGGTCAGGGTCATCATATATGAGGCCCAGGGCGTCAAAAAATTCATCCACAGAGCGGAGACAAGTAGAGTCCTGTGGCAGAGAGAAAGCCCAGGACTGGGGATCTCCCTGCAGTAGCGACATAATAATTCCTACACGCTGCTGCTCATCACCAGTGGAATAAGGCCTAAGCCTAAAATATAATTTACAGGCCTCTTTGAACACAGTAAACTTATCGCTACCTCCTGAAAACCTGTCAGGGAGGGCAACCTTAGGTTCAGGTCTGGCCTGACCCAATGCTTGATTCCCCAAGACACCATTTTGCGGTTGCGGGCCCTGTAAAGCCGACCGAAGGTCCGCAACCTCCAAAGACAGGGACTGCAGCTGCTGGGCCAAAGCAGACACAGGATCCATAAGGAAAGGAAGAAAAATCGGTTCCTCCCCTGTCCTTCAGTTACAGTATTGGCAGGTGATAATGTCACGCTGAGAGCGGGAGAGGCACTCAGCGTAGGACCACGACGGGGGGGGGGGGAATAAGGAGTCCCTAAAGCTATGGGCACAAGAGGGAGAGGGTGACCCCTAGTCTTACTAGGGCTGCCCCTGTCTGCCCTAACGTCCCTATACAGTTTCCTCAACTGTCGCCGACCACGAACCTCGTCCCTCTCTGATCCTTGCACTACCTTATCTAAGGATCAGATGGAGAGGTTCACTAGACCCCTCCACTAACAACTAAAGACAAACACAAGGAAAAAACAGACAATGGGGAAAGAAAACACTTATCTTGCAGCAGAGCACAGCAACTTCCACAACCTCAGCTTCTGCTGGAGCAAGGATAATGAGTCCACAAGGAAATATCACCTGCACCGAGGGAGGGCAATGAAACTCCTTATAAAGGTGGGAAGAACCTGCTGGGTCCTAGAGACCCAGAATACTGGTGTAGAAACCAGACCGAGCACAAGACCTTCCCAGCCGTCTCCCCAAGATAGGGAGATCTTATCATACCTTCTCTTTATCTACACAGAAGGTAAATGCCCCTGAAAGACGGACCGTCCTCAAACCTTATGGCTGATTGGCCAAACGCTGGGACCGTCTGCGCGTGGCCTCTACCCTGTCATCCGTGCCACCCGTGACAGAGAAGCACCTGATTATTTATTCAACACCATACAGTTCTGACTATGGGAACATAATTTCTATATTACATAGGTTTGTACCTATGCTCTATCAAGATCAGTCTCTGCTCAAAACTCTTGAAGGGGCTTTTAGATGAGTCCCCAGGAAGGGTAGAGATTTTGCCAGGTTTATCTCCCCGAGTTTATTCCAATCTAACAGGTGCAAAACAAAACCCACTTGGTTACATTACACAGGCAATTTAAAATGTTGACAGTAAAGATGTAATTTGTGTAGATAATTCTTGAAGTCTGACACATTTAATAACAGGAACACCAGTAAAACCTATAAGGTAAAGAGTTATATCAATTGTGCCACCATGTTTGTAGTGTATATGGCAGCCTGTGTTGAGTGTAATTTAGACTATATTGGCTGTACCAGCAGGCCTTTGAAGAAGCGCATTTCAGTGCACATTAAGGCTGCTGATCCATCCACTATATCTAGTAAGCAATCAATTTCAGGGCTTTCTAGACATTTTCTTGAGGTCCATGGAGGTTGCACGAATAGGTTAGTGGTTAAATAGCGCATGTTTATAAGTCCATACGCAGAGGGGATTGAGTTTGAGACCTCCAAACCAAGTGTAATTGTGCATTACGATGAGCTTTTTTACCCCAAAGGGCCCACCCACTGGTCTTGCCAAGAGGTCCTCTTCTGTATGTGTCTGCCACTGAAAAAGTCTTTGTTGTGGGCAGGATTAGCTTTCTGAGCTTTGCTACATGCTACATCTAATAACTCTGATTGTGTCACAACTACTGTACACAATAAATTAAGTGATACACAAATGGAATCAGGGTCTCTATCCCTACAAATGCTGGTCTCAGATGAGGTCGCAAAAACTAGGTGACAGATTTTCTTTAACAGTTAAGCCAGTTGCTCACAGCTAAATCTGTTTCCTACCAGGTTAAATGTTTTGAGTTTGAATAACTTCCTTTTTGAAGATGTTATGACAAAGCGAGAACTTTTCTTTGGGCACCTTCTGCTATATGGTTGAGCAAAGCTTTCTTTGATTTTTATGACAGAGTGAGGAGAGGCCTGGCATGTGGTGCCAATGAAAGAGGAAAGACAGGGGAGAGGTAAAGAGGGGCCTTAGTGTAAGGGAGATGGGAAAGGGGTGATCCCTTGAAACTCACCTGTGCCTTGTGCTCCCTGGCATCCCTATACAGATCCTTCTGATAGGGCACAATCATGTACCCAAGCTCTGGGTGTCCCTGGGCTTGCCCTGGCTAGTGAGTTTTGGCTACAAGACACCAATTGAATACAAGTCAATAAGGCAACACAGTGAAAGTGACAAACAAGCGGGTATAAAACAACAACAAAAAAAAGGGGTAAGGTCAGCAAATAAGAACTATAACTGGCACAAGACAGAGCCAAGAGTGACTTTAAATAACAGAAGAAAGTGGCAATAAGGATCTGCAGCTGAGATTAGATCAAAAGGAATCTCAGCAGGGTCAAAAAGAGATTCTTAACCCTTACAGCACCAAAAGAAACAACTCAACTCATGCTCATCACTGAGTGAACTCCAATGAGGCCATGTGATCTGCTAATCGCTGTGACTTTCTGATTTTAAATGTCACAAAGGGCCTATCGAGACGTGACATGCACATGACAGAAAAAGCTACTAATATATTACCTAAACATAAAAACTCTAATTAGCAGAATAATGGGGATATCCTGCTCTAATAGGACAGACTGAATGTTATAAACACTAATGACCCAGTTCCTCTAGACCCTATAAAATGGCACTTGGCCCCCTTTTACCTTGTGTTTATTGTAAAACAGAAACTAATGTGGGAACCTCATGCTGCTGTTAGGGCTTAATGGAAATAAATTAAAGGGGTTGTCCAGTCTAAAATAACAAGTTTGAGGTCACTCAATGTGACCACAGGCTTGTAAATCCTCACATTGCATGCACTGCTTGAATTGAGCATGCAAGATTCACACGTCTGCAGGCAAAATAGTGTGACCACAGACTTGTCCTTTTTGGATTGGACAACCCCTTTAATGCTAGAATTTTATGTTTTATGTGCCTCCAAACCAGCAGCACTACAATGGGGATTCAATAAGAGAAAAACCATATGGAGAGAGACCTCTTGTCTTAAACAACATGACACATACGTCTGAACCATGTATAGGAGTATCTGGGCACACCAATATTTATAAATGGTAACCACACAATTGCAGATGAAAAAAGGTGTCCTCTTTATTGTCATGGTATAGTACAAAGATCCGACGTTTCGGCCTGCATAGGCCTTTCTCAAGGTTCGCTTGTACACTGGGGACAGGATCAAAGAGGAAATGAATTCGCCCAAGAGAGTGGTTTGGTTATGGGTATAACGTCACACCGCCTCTGCACCAGCTTCACATTACAACCAGGACATATTTAACCCTGAGCCTTGTCTCTTGTACCTTAGGGCTAGGGTCACATTTGCGGCAGGGCACTGCGGATCCTGATCCGGTTTTGAGCAGTAAAAGTGCTCAAAACTGGATCAGAAACCACAGCCCATAGGAGCCCATTATAGTAAGCGGATTGCACTACATGCAATCCAGTTACCGCTTGCGGAATTGCAGCCTGTGGTAAAAATCATGCAGGCTGCAGTTTTCGCAGTGGTTTGCAAACCGCAGCAGGATTGCTGTAATTGGCTCCTATGGGAGCCCATGCGGCTGCCGGAAGGCAAATGTGAATGCCTGCGGCAGCCGTATCCTTTGTTTATCCCTGCTGCCGCAGGGATGAACAAAGGGTTAAATGTTAATAATAGATGTGGGCAACATTTCTCTAGGGGGTGCCCACCCTCCCATTTCTCTAAGGGGTGAGGGGTTAAGCTGGGCAGGGCCAAATGGCAAGTTCTGAAAAAAAAAAACCTCTGTTTAATGCTGCTGAAGAGGGAGAGAATGATTGGGAACGGTGGGCAGATTAAACATGCAGGGGGTGTGAATCTGCCCTTCGGCTCCTGCCCCTTGCCACCTCCTTAATGGCTGCAGCATGTAAGTTTTCTAAGGGTAGGGTCACAATGAAAACCTAAATTGCATTCACCGCATCCGGATCCGGATGCGGTGAACGCAATGGCGGGCACACACATTTTTTTCAAAAATGTGTGCTGAATCCCGCACTGCGGTCACCGGATGGCTCAGGATGTGTAATCCCTGAGCCATCCGGTAACTGCATAGCTTGCGGTTCCCGATCTGGCAAGTTAATAAAGAGTTAAAATAGCTGACCTAAATGACTTTTTGAGGTCTGTAGGGGGGCTTAGACCCCCCTACAGACCGGCCGGCGACTTCTATAGTGTTCTTCTACAATTTCTCAATGGTCACAGGCTCTTCGGAGCCCGTGCATGTAAACCAAAGGTGCCCCCCCCCCCGTATCACTATACAGGGGTGCATAGACACCTGTATTACAAATAAGCTGTATTGATGTCTAGTAACGGTTAAATGTGTACATTTGCATTGTAAGTATATACTTACATTCTTTCGTAGGCAGAGTGAAGGAAATCCATGGGCGGGGCTGTGTGCAGCAGCCTCCGCCCGCTCCTTCTTGATGCCCGCCCCCTCTGGCCGTAATCCAGTGTTTTGAGGGCGGGCACGTCGTTAAAGGGGCGTGGCTAACCGCGGCACATAGTTAGCCACGCCCCTTTAACCACGTCCCCGCCCTCACAAGACTGGATTACGGCCAGAGGGGGCGGGCATCAAGAAGGAGCGGGCGGAGGCTGCTGCACACAGCCCCGCCCATGGATTTCCTTCACTCTGCCTACGAAAGAATGTTGTAAGTATATACTTACAATGCAAATGTACACATTTAACCGTTACTAGACATCAATACAGCTTATTTGTAATACAGGTGTCTATGCACCCCTGTATAGTGATACGGGGGGGGGGCACCTTTGGTTTACATGCACGGGCTCCGAAGAGCCTGTGACCATTGAGAAATTGTAGAAGAACACTATAGAAGTCGCCGGCCGGTCTGTAGGGGGGTCTAAGCCCCCCTACAGACCTCAAAAAGTCATTTAGGTCAGCTATTTTAACTCTTTATTAACTTGCCAGATCGGGAACCGCAAGCTATGCAGTTACCGGATGGCTCAGGGATTACACATCCTGAGCCATCCGGTGACCGCAGTGCGGTCCCGGTAAACGCTGCGAAAACTGCTGCCTGCATGATTTTAAACGCAGGCAGCAGTGCCGGATCCGGCCACCGGATGGCTTGTGAAGCCATCCGGTGTTTTGCATAGGCTTCTATCAGGAGCCTTTCCTGGTCCGGTTTTGAGCTTTTTTAAAGCTCAAAACCGGATCAGGATTTTAAACAAAAAAACGCCGATGTGACCCTGGCCTAAGTGTATTATCTCGGGGTACAGGGCTGCTCAAGTGCTGGGGGACCCCTTGCCTGGATGCTGCAGACCTGCTGCATCCAGTGCTGTAATTAGATCACCATGCCTGGTTTGGTGACAGGTCCTCTTTAAGTACTTTTCCCTTTTCTATCTGCTATTAAGAAAGCTATACTTTCAAAACTGTGAAGTTACTTGTTAAAAAAATCTGTTTGATTTAAATTCAATAAAAAGAACATTACAAGTTAAAGGGAACCAACCACCCCAAATGACCCCCCCGGACTGTTAATATGTGTCCCTACACCCAGCACACACATTTGGGGCAATCGTTTTTGCTAAAAAAACTGTTTAGTAGAAGCTAAGATATAGCAATATGAACTTTACTAAATCCTGACGACTGGGTGTTACCTAGCTTGTCCTCGTGCAGTGTTCCATGTGCCTGTCAGCCTCCTCTCCCCCCTCCCTTCAGTGAAGCCCTGCCCTTTCAGTTTCTCAGGTTTCAGCCTTTCAACGGATCCTAAACCCACAAACTGACCCCCCTTATCTTTAGACCTGCCCCTGCACCCCCTCTTATCATTCCTAGCCATCCCTTTTGCAGAAAAAAAATCGCTTTTGTAAAGTAAGAGAAAAGGTTATTACTTTGTCCAGTGTTTCTGTGTAAGCCGCAAATGCCCCGCCTATCTGCTGCTGCCTGGTAATTATGCACGCCCATCTCTGCTGCTAAGAGCCTGGCCGCGTCATGAAAGGGGGCGGGGCTCAGGCATGCACGATTTAGCCCCGCCCCTTTCATGACGCGGCCAGGCTCTTAGAAGCAGAGGGGCGTGCATAATTTACCAGGCAGCAGCAGACAGGCGGGGCATTTGCGGCTTACACAGAAACACTGGACAAAGTAATAACCTTTTCTCTTACTTTACAAAAGCGATTTTATCTGCAAAAGGGATGGGTAGGAATGATAAGAAGGGGTGCAGGGGCAGGTCTAAAGATACGGGGGGGGTCAGTTTGTGGGTTTAGGATCAGTTGAAAGGGTGAAACCTGAGAGGCTGAAAGGGCAGGGCTTTACTGAAGGGAGGGGGGGAGAGAAGGCTGACAGGCACAGGAACACTGCACTAGGTAACACCCAGTCGTCAGGATTTATTAAAGTTCATATTGCTATATCTTAGCTTCTACTAAACAGTTTTTTTTAGCAAAAACGATTGCCCCAAATGTGTGTGCTGGGTGTAGGGACACATATTAACAGTCCGGGGGGGTCATTTGGGGTGGTTGGTTCCCTTTAAAGCACAGCAGTCAGATGATTTTTTGTAGTTGATGATGAGGTTTTTTCAAAGTTCAGGAGGAATTTTGGTCCATTCCTCTTTGCAGATCATCTCAAAATCATTGAGATTTTGAGGCAGTCACTTGGCAACTCAGAGCTTCAGCTCCCTCCATAAGTTTTCTATGGGATTAAGGTCTGGAGACTGGCAAGGCCACTCCTTGACCATAATGTGCTTCTTTTTGAGCCATTGCTTTGTTGCCTTGGCTGTATTTTGTGGGTCATTGTCATGCTGGAAGATCCAAGCATTACCCATTTTTAATGTCCTTGCAGAGTGAACGAGGTTGTCACTTAGGATTTTATGGTACATGGCTCCATCCATTGTCCCATTGATGTGTTGAAGTAGTCCTGCCCCCTTAGCAGAGAAACACCCCCAAAACGTAATGTGCTACCACCATGCTTGACTGTAGGGATAGTGTTAATGCCAAAGAGCTTAATTTTTGTCTCATCTGACCACAGCACCTTCTCCCAATCACTCTCAGAATCACCAAGGTGTCATTGGCAAACTTCAGACGGGTCTAAAATTTGGATGTTCACAGTTAACGAATTCAGGCATCTTCTTGTAGTTATATTGTAAATCGACAAGTTAACACTATTTACTTGATTAGTGGAATATCAAGCTAAATAGACAATTTAAAACACCACTCCAATATTTTGCTTTATTTCACAGCAAGTGATGCTTTAAATGTAAGTCTCCTGTGTTATACTCAGCTGTTTTAATCTTTTTCCAGTGTCACACCCGTCAGCCCCAGTGTTTCATGGAGCAGACCAAAGGTCAAAACTCAATGCAACTCTCTTAGAGCCTCTTTCTATCTCTGTTGAAGTTGCATTGCCTGCTTGTGATATTTTGCTTTCCAATCAGTTGGAAATTATGGGCACAAGATGGTGCTGTGGGCCCAGAGCTGTGCTGAAAAATATGAGGGTGCCAAAGTGTAAGTATAAGAACACTCCTCATCATGACTTCTTTGAGGTTGTGTCAGGTTACATAACCGGCATCATGCAGCAGGACATCCTGCTGTGGCCCTGGAATGTTGTTTAATACTTTTTTTGAAGCAGTTTGAGAATCTGCATGTTTATCCGGATGCTGGCAAAGTCTACGGGAGTTCAGAAGTGCTATGGCAACATGTTTTTTTTCCATGCAGATTTGGTGCAGGTTTTGGGGCAGAAAAAAAAATCTGAATCACATGTGCAAGGAAACAAAAAAGCAACATAGGCACAGCACATCATTTCTAACCTGTCATAGACTTTGCTGGCCTCAGGAAAGACATGTAGCTTTTGATGCATATTCTCAAAATCTGCATGGAAAAAAAGCAGCAAATAACACACTGTGAGCACAGGGCCTAAGAGGGTCCAGAGACACCCATAGTAGAGAAAGTGCTCAAGGATTCCACTTGCCCCCTGGCTACGTCCACAGAGACTTCATGGGCAGGGGTGGCCAACTACAGTCCTCAAGATCTGAAAACAGAGCATGTTTTCAGGATTTCCTTAGCATTGCACAGGTGCTAATTTCATCACCTGGTGATTCCAGCACCCTGTGCAATGCTAAGGAGATACTGAAAATATGCACTGTTTGCGGCTCTTGAGAATTGGACTTGGTCAGCACTGTTATACTGGAGTGGATTTAGTGCCTTGCTTTTCCATACATCACACCTTCAGGCCAGAGGCCTGCAGTTTGTTCACTAGTCTCTGTAGGGCAGTATCAAAGCACCTGTTTGCAGAAATAGTCCAGCACAGAAGAAGTGAACTAAAAAACTTTACTATAACATAGACTCTAAGTCTCAAACATGAACATAACAATGTACATAGTATACAAATAAAATGAAACTCTCACAGGGATCAACAGCAGCACACAGACTGTTAGGTGAAAAGTTGGACTCCAAAGGCTGCATGCATGCACAGTAGGGGGGAAGCGCAAACGGTGCAAAATTTTGGAAGGGAAATATAACTTTAACAAAAACACAGGCCTTAGTCAAGGAAGAACTGAAAAAAGAAACTACAAAAAGTCTTTCTCTAGACAAAATGCCAACTAAGTAATAGGTCACTATCTCACCGATCCACCAACATGTTTTTCGGATGGTCCACTGACATTGTCTCTCAGCATTTTCAGACATGCCCTGGATGGTTGTCGCAGTTTTTCAAGGTGCTCTGCTGCCAGACGGTCTTGGGGGGGTCACAGGGGCAACTCCTGTAGGCGCATTCTTTTTCCCCCTGCACCCTCTATCATAGTCACTGCTGGAGAGGATTATGGAAGAAATAGGAGATGACCACGCCCTATAGGACAGACAGGACTAGCTTGGAGAACAGTCTGGGGTCAGGTGCATCTGTCTGGCCAACCAAGAGACACCTGGGATGCACCCAATGCCAACTTCTCTTCAGGTCGATCTCCTTTTGCCACATCTCAAATTGGCAGGCAATGGCAATCCGACATATGCCAACCGCAAACCAACCCTTACTGCCCCACAACTTCATGAAAGTGACCTTCTCCCTGACAAAGATGGTACATAGTCTTGGGGGAAGATTGGCACACAGCAGGGTGGAGTGGTTGACCTAGCACTGATGCTTAGTGCCATGTTCCACTATTAATCCATACCACTTATCCTGCTGGAATGCCACCACCTTGCTTTGCGTGCTTTGGTCTGCAACCAGTCCTGGCAATGGCATCTGCATGTTGAATCTCCTCAACAAAGGACACAGGAGGATGGGGTGGTTGATGCTTTGTTGGATAGTTGCTTTGATGGGGTAGCGGTCTCCACATGGCATTGTTCCAGTTGAACGCCACTGGAGGTAGTAAGGGTGATCCACAAGGTAGAAAAAAGTGCCTTCTAGGTCCTCCTCATAATAGTTCAGGTCCTGGTTGTATTGGGGAATAGGATCCAGTAGCTGCAGCACTGACTGAAGGTAGAATCTAGCCAGACATGCTGTAAGATCATGTGCAGTCTGACATGTGGTGCTCCTGGTCCCGCGTGTCATAGGAAAGTGTCACCTGACTGCTTTGACTCACTCCTCAGGTCCTTGTCTGGCATCTATGGACATCAATGGTTTGATTTTTTTTGCCTGTGTAGATTGAATGGGTTGTTACCGACATCTGGTGAGAATGTCATGTCAATAGCGCATTTAGAAATATATTTACTTAGAAAATTCTGACATGGTCAATACCTATTTCTCCTGCTATACAAGTATAACTTTAAAATATGTTAGGATACGACCAGAAAAAATGGAGCAAAAACTAAAGTTAATATACTGTATTTTACTAAAATTCTCAATTACAATTAATCGTAAATAGATATTAAAATTCAAATGTAATGATATTGTGAAGGGTATTTTAGAGCAATTATGTTTTCATTCTGTTTTTCATTACAAACTGATTTGGATGTCACGCACTGCTTATTTTATATGAATCAATTTATGCATATTACAATATTTTGTTTATCTATTTAGATGAGCAATGAAGAGGTTAATTAGAAAAGATGTTCTCTGATTTGCTTATGTAAACTTGTTTCCTATTATTCAAAACAGTTTCTTGTTGGCTACACGACAGGAAAACGGTAAGGTTGTGGTTGGGTTGGATAATAGGAACCAACAAGCCATCAACTGATTCAAGAAAAACACTGTCTTGTAAAAAAATGCATAATTTCCATCAAAAACTCCTAAAGCAATAGAGAAATTCCTCATTTTAGATAGATAATGAAGCCACATGGTTTACCTTTACTCAAAAAGTAACACGTTTAGAGATGATGAAGTGGTAAATGTAATTTCTCAACATCAACAAGTTCACGAAAGTTAGTAAAGTTTAGCCCCTTAAGGACAGAGTCAATACTGACAAATAAAACTTATTTACCATATATATTTGCCTCATTGCTTTTCCAATGTTATATTTTTTTAAAGGGTACCTGCCAAGTCAGATAACGCTATTCTCACACAGGGAAATACGACTCACAGTGCGTGGCACAACACAGAGGTATTACGGGATGGTTTTGGAAGAGGAAAGCCCTAATACCAGGGATCAGGTGATGGGACACCTCCTGACACTAGCCTGTGTCTGTTCCTAAGCTGCCCTACCATCCTATGTGGGTCCTACCCACTGCCACCATCCAATGCCTAGTCCCCGGCTGTCACATCTACTATCCCTGTCATATGGAAGAAAAAGACAAGGCACCTCATTGGAGCACACCATGAAACTATGTAAAAAGTACATAAAATAATTTTATTATGCACTTATGCAGACAAATAATTAAAAATCAATTATAAATCATCACACAAGTATCTTGGGTTTCCAATGTATACAAAAATATAGATACATAACAATATGCTCAAGCTAAAAAAATGTAGTCACTAAGCCCACAATCTAAAAGGAGTAACTGCTTAGATTGGAGAGCCACACATACAGTATATGATACAGCATGAAAAACCACACAACAAAAAGTGGCTCAAACACCCCTTTTACAAAATGTATTGACAATCCCAAGCATGGTGTTAGATATGATACCTGCTACATGACCAAAGTATTATATTGATTTATATAACCCAATATACAATGTAACAGATAACTGGTATAAGTAAAGTGCTGTAAAAGGAGTTAATTTTGTAGTTATATATATAAATATATATATATACACATATATGTATGTATATATATATGAGTCAGTCGACAGGGTAGGGTGTGTTCGGATACTGGGACAGGTGGTTACTTCAGTGGAGACCACGGCTGGTCTGTTCCCGGTTCCGTGCCCTGGACCCTCAATGGAGGGGTGGGGGTGATGATGATGGGGGAATGGTAACGTGACGCCACCTGTGGTACATGGTAATAGGGTTACCAGCACTGCGGCTGGCCACTGAGGTGATGTAAATGCAGCTTTGGTAGTACAGCTCCCCACAGGGGGAGCTTTACCTCAGGGCAGCGGGGTGGATGAGGGGAGTAGTTTTCCTCACCTCGAGGATGTTGTAGAAGCCCTCCAGGAGGCGGATAGAAGGAGACCAGATACCAGATCAGCTCAAACAGGTCTTTACTTGCACCAGGTGATAAATGGTACACGGTACAGTCTGGTTGAATGGGTTGGTAGCCGCAGATCTTGGAGGACTTTCCAGAGTCTGGCAGTGGTGCCTTTAATATGGCGTTCCTGGTCCTGTCCCTCTGTCTCTGCCTTCCCCTCTTGAGCCAAGTCTCTAGTCCTCGGGATCTGTTACCTAAAGTCTCTTACTTGTCGGTGTCATGGACCCAGCTGCGGGACTGATGTTGGGCTTCTTTAGGGGTGCTGTAGCTCCCTTGTGTCGGGCCCTCAGCTTGCCGGTCTGCAGTTAGGGTTAGACCTTTTACTAGCTGCCTTGTCTCCGGTATGTCGGTGGTGATCTGGGTCCCCAGCTGGCTCCAACCAGTCCTGGAATAACAGCCTTCAGAATCCGGGTCACCGCTCTCCTAAGAGGTGCCCTCCTGTTACAGCTGCAGGATCCCCTGCATCTGCCTTTGCTGCTCTCCTCACACCATCTTCCTGACACTATTGTCACTCCCAGTCTCCCGCTCTCTAGGCTCCACCCCCTTGGGAGCTACTAAATACCAGTCCCTGTATTAAAGTGGCCTACTGTATGGAAACAGGGTGCAGACTCTGTAGGGTCCTCTATATCCACGGGTATGGAGGCACTACACCTGCTGTTTGGGGTGCAGTACCTCCCTCTGGCACCTTGCCATAGGGGCACCACATATATATATGTCTCAATACTGGTGCTACCAATAAGAATTGCTTATGAACAGGTGTATATCCTCCCATATGTTGATAGATGTAAATACTATACATAATTCACTCACCTAAGGCTAGACATTATATTAAAGCATAGTTAAATAACAGTAAATATATCCAAATGCTCTAAGTGGAGCATAAGTAAATCCATATGCAGCTAGGGCAGAGAATACACAGATACAGAGAAAGTCACTAACAATCTGGAATCAGAAAATCAATATGGTCAGAAGACCATCAGAGATAGTGGAAGGGGTTAACCAGGAATATAAGCATACAGAGAAATAACCTCCCAGATAGACTAACAAGGAAGGACTTAGAGCAGGCAAGAGCACAGGAGGAGACCCATGCAAATCCCACTCGTATCGCTGCTGGAGCACAGCTTCATCAGTGGAAGGCTAACCCTGTCAAGGCCGGGGAGTACACTAGACAGCACTACTGATGTAATCAGGCACAGGGACAAGTAAACAGAAAGGGGATATAGACAAGAGGATGTGTGGCGCCCCTCTGGTGAGACACCATAGGGAGGTACTGCATCCCAAACAAAAGGTGTAGTGCCTCCAGAGTCACAGGTAGAGGGGGGAGCTACAGAGTCTGTAACCAAAACCACAAGATCCTAATCACAGCCACCCTAGCAGCAGGGACTGTATATTCAGTAGGTCCCAAGGGGGTGGAGCTTAGCAGAGCGCCAGACGTGATGTAGGTGACAGTGACAGTTGACAGCAGTCAGTCAGACGGTGTGAGGAGAGCAAAAGAGACAGACGCAGGGGACCCTGCGGGCATGGCAGGAGGACACCTCTAAACTGAGAAGTGACCCAGATAACGAAGGGGACACTCCAGGACTGGTCGGAGCTGGCTGGAGAATCCAGATCAATACCGTTAAGCTGGAACCAAGGCGGTTTGTTAAGGTTCATCCCAAACTGCTGACCGGCAGGCTGTGGGCCTTATCAAGAAGGTGCCACAGCACCTATCAAAGTAGTCCAACCTCTGTCCCATAGCTGGGCTCAAGACGCTGACAAGTAAGAGAGACTTTAAGCAACAGACCCGGGGACCAGAAACCAGACTCAAGAGTGGAAGTGTAAGGAGCCAAAGGAGCCCATAAAGGAACAGGACTAAGAAAGCATTTGAAAGGCACCTCTGACAGACCCTGTGGTAATCCCCAAAACCCGTGGCAACAAAACTAGACTGTAACGTGTACCTAATGATCCATCTGGTACCAGTAAAGAACTGTTTGAGCTAACTTGGTGTCTCTGCATCAATTATTCATCACCTGGGAGGCTCCTACAGCATCACAGAGCCAAGGACTACTACTCCCCTCATCCACCCTGCTGCTCTGAGGTAAAGCTCCGCCTGTGGGAGCTGTACTACCCAAAGCTGCATCACCATCACCTCAGCGGCTGGCTGCAGCGCTGGTAACTACATTACCAGGTACCACAGGTGGCGTCACGTATAATAATCCCCCATCCCAAATAGTTTTCCCCTCAGCCATTGAGTGTCCAGGGCTCGAGACTGGGACCAGACCAGCCGTGATCGCCACTGAAGTAGCAACCTGTCCCAGTATCTGAGTACCCCCTACCTTGTCGACCGACTAATTTCCAACCACTTGAGAATAGCAGCCAGGCACCTTAGGGTGCAAACTGCAGATCTCCAGCAACAACAGGATGCCTCTGCACTCCAGGAATGGTCAGCATAGACTGGATATATAACTGGCATCAAGTGATGCATCATGTGACTAATGAAAGGGAGGTGGATGTGGACACCAGTCAGCATCACGTGACCCATGGTATAGTACAGCCAATCAGAGGGACTATTGTAGTCTGTTTAAAAGCAGTGGCAGGCAATTAAGTAGCCATTTGGTGGTGAATCTGGATAGTGAGAAGAGTCACAGCTCACATCTTAGTCATAGAGATAGGAAGAGAAGCAATAAACACTGAATTAACATTACTTAATTAATTAACATTAGCATAGCAGAGAAGAACACTTACCATCTGCTTGTCTATAGCCATACATGTCATTTTGGCATGACTAAGGATGTGTTTCCTTTAAAGAGATTGAAATAAATTAGATACAGTCCTTTTTGGACATATGAGAGAAAACCAACAGAAGTTAACTGGAATGTAAGTTTGCATACATGCAATGTGTAGGATAAAAAAAAGATTGAGCAAATAATAAAATAATTAATAAAAGTGCATGTAAATATAATAGGGTACAAGGTTAACATTAATTTAATCAAAATATATAGACTACATCCACCACATCAAGGTGACTCATATCTGGATAGTCCTAGCATTGCGATATATAAAACCATATGTCTACTAATATAAATGTGAACAAACATTGATAAGGACTGGGGCTCTACACAGACACCCAGCAATATGAGGTTTATATAAACGTAATAATAGTAATAATAATAATAATTTTATTTATATGGTGCCAACATATTCCACAGCACTTTCCAGTTCAGAGGGGATACAATACAATCTAATCAGGGGCGGACCGTCACCCCCGGGGGCCCTGGTGCAGGAGAGGACCGGGGGGGCGGGGCTACTGGCCGTCGGCACGGCCCGGGGGGCGGGGCTACTGGCCGTCGGCGCGGCCCGGGGGGAGAGGGGTTCCGCTGGCCGTCGGCGCGGCCCGGAAAGGGGGGGAGGGTGCCGCTGGGAGCCTCTCCTACCTGGGAGCCGTGCGGAAGTATTCTAGGAGCCGGAGGAGCAGAGGAGAGGAGGGGCGGGATCAGGCAGGGGAGGCAGGAAGCTCTCTGCTTCCCTTGCCTGACCCTCCTCTCCTCTGGCGGCGACTTGCGGGGGTCGGCTGGGGGCCCCCCTCCAGGCTTGAAGGGGCCCCCAGCCGGTCGGGGCCCTGGTGCAGCTGCATCAGTTGCACCAGTGTAGTTCCGCCCCTGAATCTAATATATAAAGCTGAATGTGTGTGTGTATATCCGGGATTAATACAAAAGGGGGATGGGGAACAAGAGGCGCAATAGTGCCCTTATCACTAGACACTAACTTGACAACCCGGTGAGCAAAGCGGTCCACTCACCTGATACAGTTGTGTCACCCACAACTGGTTTGAAGACTTGTTAGGAATAATATCCTGATGGCTGCTGCTGGACCTCCACCGAACCACTCACACGTGGAAAAGCATCAGGTTACTTGGGAAAAGGTGTATGGCGGTCCGCGCTGCCAGACTGACTCGCATCAAAGAAGACTCATGGAGATGAAGTGTTGATCAAATCCTTCTTTTATTCACCGACGCGTTTCGGTGCCCTCTTGGCACCTGATGAAGGTGCCAAGTGGGCACCGAAACGCGTCGGTGAGTAAAAGAAGGATCTGATCAACACTTCATCTCCATGTGTCTTCTTTGATGCGAGTCAGTCTCGCAGCGCGGACCGCCATACACCTTTTCCCAAGTAACCTGATATATCCGGGATTGGCATCTACACCGTCGCAACTACAGCCACAAAATTATGCACAGTCACACGTCTGGACCCCGAGAGCGTCCAAGGCTATGTTGTGAGGCGAAATTTTAACCCTGCGCGTTCCAGTTCACCAAACAATTTTACCCCTATCTACATAATGGGGAAAAAGTGAATGGAAAAGTGTTGGAGGAAAATCGACAGCTGTCAGCTATAGCCACAAAATTTTGCACCATCACACGTCCGGACCCTGGGAGCGTCATAGGCTATGTTGTGAGGCGAAATTTTAACCCCGCGCATTCCAATTCACCAAACAATTTTGCCCCTATATACATAATGGGGGAAAAAGTGACAGTTACCAGTTGACAGTTGTGAATGAGAGGGGCTTAATGATAGCACCAAAGACTAACAGCACATACCAGCATATAGTCACTAAGGTGGGGCCCCAACATGAGATATTCACCACGCACGGGGACATATATACACACCACACGCACACAAAGAGTAACAGCAAGTGTATAGTCGCTAAGGTGCAGCCCCAACATTGGATACTCACCATGCACCCGAACAAACACACACCACAAAGAGACACACACAACACAGAGACACATACACACCCCCCACAGACACACACACACACCCTATAGGGACACATGCACTCACCCCACAGAGACACACACACACCACAAAGAGACACACACAACACAGAGACACACACACCCCACACAGACACCCCCCCACAGGGACACACACACATACACACCCTATAGGGACACATGCACTCACCCCACATGGACACACACACACACCACAAGGAGACACACACCACACAGACCCCCCCACAGGGACACACACACATACACACCCTATAGGGACACATGCACTCACCCCACAGGGACACACACACACACCACAAATAGACACACACAACACAGAGACACACACACCCCACACAGACACCCCCCCACAGGGACACACACACATGCACACCCTATAGGGACACATGCACTCACCCCACAGGGACACACACACACACCACAAAGAGAAACACACAACACAGATACACACACACCACACAGACCCCCCCACAGGGACACACACACATACACACCCTATAGGGACACATGCACTCACCGCACAAGGACACACACATACACACACCCCAGGGACACACACACCACACAGACACAGATGTGCACGAATCATCTCGCACAACTCGCCTCATACATGTGCTATCTTTAATTTCCAAACATCAACATCTGATTAAAAACAGCCAATGTGCAACACATGTGCCATATAGGGAATTAAATAAAAGAAAGGGAAAGGGAACAAGAGGCGCAATAGTGCCCTATCACACAGACACTTCAAATGTAGGTGGTATAGAGGGAACCACTCACCTATTTCAGTTTTGACACCCACAACTGGTATGAAGGCATATAGTGTTGTATCCTGCTGGCTGCTGCTGGACTCTCACCGACCACTAGCACGTGGAATCACACAGTAATACGGGAAAAAACGGTGTCCTACACGAGTACACGAGTAGATGAAGTATATCCAAAAGCCTTTATTACATCCTACGCGTTTTGGTGCCTTCCTGGCACCTTCCTCAGGGATCCCTGTGCACATGCGACGGGCTCCTAATAGCTCCGTGCATGTCCCCCAAACTCACCCCTTTCCCCTGTTTCTATATAGAGGGGTCCCTGTACCCCTCTTGTATAGCTCTCCCTTTTTGTGTTAAAAACGAATTATTAAAGTATAGAATGCAGTTCATAGTTATGTGGTGTCCAGCCACTTTCATTTTGCAGGCATAGGCGGGGCTGTGTTTGCTGCTGCCTCCGCCCGCTAATTAATTATGGCCACCCCCTCTGGCTTGGCTTCTGTGTTGAGAGGGCGGCCGCATCATGAAAGGGGCATGGCTAAGTTCGCGTCATAGCGATAGAGACCTCAAGCAAGCATTTATTTATTAAATTTAACTATTTACAATACAGAGAACAGTTTGCTCATCCCTGTAGCAGCAGGGATGAGCAAACTATGCAGTAGCCGCATTGCTTAGGATTACACATCTTGAGCAATCCGGTTACTGGAGTGCGGCTGCTTAAACCACTCCGAAAACTGCAGCCTGCATGATTTTTCACGCAGGCTGCAGTGCCGGAGACGGACACCGGATTGCTTGTGAAGCAATCCGGTGTTTAGCATAGGCTCCTATGAGGAGCGTTTCCTGGTCCGGTTTTGAGCTTTTTGAAAGGATCAGGATTTAAAAAAAAAAAACATAGATGTGACCCTAGCCTATCTCTCTGTTTACACTTTGCTCTAGCTTCCCCGAATACTTTTGCCCTCGATTGTGCTCCCTCCAACGCCCACAAACTACTGTATCCTTTGTTTACATCTTTGGAACGCTATTCTCCACTTCTGGTACTGCGCAGCTTGCGATCCACGGCGCGACTTCCTACGTTCCAAATACCAGAAGCAGGAAGTCACGTCACATCCAGCGAGCATATAAGACGTCACTCTCAGCCCCACACAGCCCCCACGGCAGACAGGGTGCTCAGTGAGAAAAATATAATAACACTAAGATTAGAGACTGACTAGTGACACCTGTGTGAATAGGTGCTAGCTGGAAAAAAAACCATTATAATTAAGATAAACCGCTGCACGATAAACACTAAGAAAAACATGACATAGCATAATGGCTAACAGAAGAATAGCAATGCTAATGTATAAAACCAATACAAATGTGTATGTGGAAAAAAGGACATAGCAAACACTGCTTCAGAATACAGAGAAAATGAGAAACCTAGCTGATGCACTGGCCATTGCATGTGAGCATGCTAACAGATGACGGACCTTGTTCGAGACTTGTGTTTTGTGGGTTGAGTTGAATGCTATTGGTGGCGATTTGGGTACAGAACATTTTGGGTCAGTCCACATATATTCTGTGCTTTATGCTGAGCACTTACATTTGAGCTTCCAGCAACATTTCCGAAATATGTGATTCAGGTGAACTCACCAACAGATCCATTCACTAATGAGGAAGCAGAGTTACTCGGGACTCCGTTTGGCCTCTGTTCAGCGGTGTCCTTCTTATCAAAGGCGCACAAAATTGTGGTTGACCGCACTTTTGCGCACACTGAAAAAAAGACACATAAAAGATGAACACTGCCAGATTACAGGTCAGATGAGAGTTCAAAATGACTCCATCTGCCTCATTACAGTGAATTTTCCCTTGGGAATTTTTTCTGAATCACATATTTCAGAGATTTACACATAATCGCTGGTTCAAGCAGTCAGCATAGAGTGCAGTATAAAAGGAACTGCACCCTACTATGATCTTTGGGAAGCAGAATATATGAATCAACATCAGTTGAAGAATTGGCTTTACTACTATTTTTACACCATTGCAGTATAAGTAATTAGATGCCTTTATTTGTGAGATTGATAGATCACACTGATACCAGATTTATATTGTAATTTTTTTAGGTTTGTTTACCATTGCGCTAAAAATGCTTTTTTACAAAATAATGTTTTTTTGCATCACTGAATTTTGAAGGCTGCAGTATTTTTATTTTTCTGCTAACAGAGTCATGTGAGGGCTTGTGTTTTGCGCGATGAGTTAGAGTTTTTATTGTTCCATTTTGACCACATAATGTTTTTTGATCGCTTTCTATTCCACTTATTATGAGGCAGAAAAAAAAAGAAACAGAAATTCTGGAATTGTTCACTATTTCATAAAAGTGATAAGACAGCTTTATCCTCCGACTCAGTACAAACACAGCTATAAATATATAGTTATTTTGTTCTGCAGATTTTATACCAATAAAATAATTTTATAGAAAAAAAGTATTGTTTTTGCATCTCTGTATTCTGAGAGCTGTAACTTTTTATTTTTTTTGCTGTCAAAACTGTGTGGCAGCTTGTTTTTGGAGGGCAAGATGACGTTTCCAGTGATACAATGTTTCTTTACGTGCGACTTTTTGATCATGTTTTATTCCACTTTTTTTGTGGTATTATGAGAAATCATAGTGTTTTTGCTGCGTTTTTTTCAAATTACAAAAAAGAAAGTACAAAAAATCTTTATTAGAGCATTTTACAAGAAACACATGGACAAACAATCTAAAAACATCTAAAAATTGTGCAAAAATGCACCAATGAAACCAACTATGCCTCAGTATAAACAGCCTATCAGGATATTATAGGGATACCCAAAACTGGGTTATCACGGATATAGTGTAGTGACACAAGGAAATAAAGCAGTGTTTTGGTAAAGTGCAATTAGACAATATCCAATGAATATGGCAGGGTGTTTTGTAACAACCCCTGGATATGCAAAGAACAAAACAGTATGCACAAACTCAATGTGGAAAACAGCAAAGGCCACTCGTATATATGTGGTAAGTGACCCTGAAACAGCAAATTTCCCTAGTTGAAATATGCAGGAAGGATTATTTCTTTTATATTGACCTCAAGGGAAAAGAAATGTATATATGAACTGTATTGGTGCTTGAGAATAGTAGCCAAGAAGCCCCTAGAACAAATCAGTCATACCTAAAGAGAATGAAACCAGCTCATCTGAGCAATTAAAGCATCCTCTGAGAAGGAGGTGAAAAGTTGCAGGGTGACACCTTTAAGAAATCAACAAAAAATGATTAGGGATGAGCTAGTATACTCGTTACTATACGTTACTCGATGAATAGTAGGGTACTCGGGCTACTCGTTACTCTGCGAGTTTCCTAGCGATTACTCGCACAGTAACGAGTCCAATGCAAATCAAGGGAAATGCAATTCCTCTGCTGCTGGACCCTATAAAGAGGTCTGGCAGCAGAGGAAAAACCTGCAATTCCTTAATTCATTGTTTAGAAGCCTGCGGTAAAAAGTCGTAAGCTGTAAAATCAAACCAGATTCTCTCGGATTGCCCCGTTCCGGTGCAATCCGGCGCCCCGTAACATGGGACTCTATGGTGCCGGATTGCCCCGGACTGGGGCAATCCAGGAGAATCCGGTTTGAATTTACAGTTTACGGCTTTTTACCGCCGGCTTCTAAACAATGAATTAGGGAACTGCAGGTTTTTCCTCTGCTGCCAGACCTCTTTATAGGGTCCAGCAAGAGAGGAATTAATCACAATACTCGCTTCACCATTGACTTAAATAGGACTCGCTATACTCGTAACAAGTAACGAGTATCGGGACCTACTCGTTACGAGTCCAGAGAGTCCGAATATTTCAGCACTCGCTCATCCCTAAAAATGATATTAGTCACTACATGACAATAAACAGAGCTCTGGAGGGAAAGGAACAACCTAAACCACTGGTTATAATGAATCAGACCTTATCCATGATCTGTATATTAGAAGCTTGTATTCACCATTATCCTGTGGGAAAGAAGAGGCATAGAGAGAAACGCCCTGACACCCAACGTATGTCACTGTCGAGATTGATGGCTTCCTCAGGGGTGAGGAGCCACTGGTGTATCGTCCTGTGTGACTTAAATCATGATTATAATGATTAATATACTACTGCACCTGCTCGTGGTGATCATCCGACGTGCTGCCGCAATGCTTGGAAACGCTTAATTGCGCAGATGCGGGAAGAGGCTACATGAGTTGTTGTATTCGACGTCGCTAAGCGACGTGCACGGATGCGCAGACTGGCCGGTGGTCATCGAAGCACATAGTAATGAACCGTTGCTGTGATCCTGACTGACAGATCACATAATAGTGCTACTCAACAAACTCCTTTGTTTCAAAGTATATTACAGTGGCCCCTTTGGTCACTTTTCCTGAGTGTATACATTACGTTTTTGGGAATACGTGCTAGTTTCCCCTTTTGAGTGATATGGACTTGGAATCTAGGGAAGCAGCATGGAAAAACTGCACAGGAGGCATTTTTAGTGCTAAAGAGCCAGTGGTGGAAGACAATTCTTTTAAAGGTGTGTCTCAAGACTAATTAAATTACACAAGCACATGTGTAAGACTTATTGGAACATTAAAGCTTTGGAGGAGTACATTAAATTGGAAGTAGTCCCAAGAGGTTTAAGAGTGCAGATTTTTCCCGCTTGGGAGGTTGACTCAGGTTTTAAAAAGGTATGAGAGACGGGCCTATCAAAATGTACTGAGATTATCATCCAGATGCTGATTGAACACGATAAGGCCCTACTCACAAAATGTAAAACTGAAATCAAATCCCTAGAAGCTAAGCTGAAGGACTTTGATCTGGAAAAACAGGTTTCTCCTTTTAAAATTAAACTTAAGGGCATTATTGACCAGTTTGAGGATGATATTATAAGAGGCAAACAGCAAAAGATCACTCATGACAAGAGAAATCTGAAGGAGAACAGGGTACATATGTGGACCCATCAGGATAATCCACAGCCAAACAGACCCAATAAATAAATAAAAAAAAAAAAACCCATAGGTTTCCTAAACCAGGCAAACTAGACAGGCCTGTAAGACCCTCAGTAGATAGAAGGGACTCCAATTCCACACCATTAGCTCCTTCAACTTCCACTGCTAGCGAGGATTTTTTATCAGGAGACGACACGGATCCACAAAACTCACCATGAGATGTAAACGTAAGTCCACCAAACTTACGCAACTGAAACCCGAACACTAGCAAATGGTCCCCCATTTTGCCACTATGAGCCAGACTGGGGAGAAAATCGTGAACTAACACAACAGTAGCTGTGATGTGAGTAACGCTCTTCAGATTATCAACCTATCTGAGTATCAGTTGACTGAGGCAGAACAACTTTTACTTAAGAAAGGCCTTTTATTTGAACTAATGAAAGACATTTATCTTTTTTGTAGACAACTGACCTTTAACATATTGTACCACTACCCGACAGCCTTAGATTCTTTACCATCTCAGGACAAAGCAACTTTTCGAGACTTACTGGATTTGGCAGAAGAACAAGAAACTACAGGTACAGCGATGAGTAAAAAACCTTTTACCCAAAGAGTCCCCTCACAAGCCACACCATCTTTCTCATTGTTTCCCTTTATCCAAATCTTTTTCGATGTAATGATGAAAGATATCAGAAACTTAAAAACCAACAACTTTCAGACAAATAATCTTTCCCAAAGTGAACGATCTGCACATAAAAGATTAAAAGGACATAAAGACTTCCTTTTTAAGGAAGCTGATAGAGGTGGTAATGTGGTACTTTGGCCAACTGTAATGTACCTTGAGGAAGCCAAGAGACAACTGGACAACAGATCGTGCTATCTGAGATTACCATCTGATTCAACTGATGTTTTTAAACAGAAATTGGAAAATTTAATCTTTCGTGCCCTTAATCGTGGTATTATTTCAAAAAAGGAGAAGGACTTTCTGCACACTAAACATCCAACAGTCCCAACTCTGTATATGCTTCCCAAGGTGCACAAATCTTTGACTAAGCTGCCCAAGAGACCAATTGTGGCAGGGATCAGAGGCCCCTGCACTTAAATAGACTTTTACCTGCAATCACATGTATTATGTTTAAAATTTAATGCGAGAGATTCCTCCCACCTGATGGGCCAACTTTAGGACTTGGGTACATCTCAGAATGTCCTAATGATCACAATGGATGTTGAAAGTTTGTATATCTGCATTGACCATGATCTGGGTATCCATGCTATCTCTTATTTTTTAGATCAACAATCTACTGGCAGTCGTCTGCATGATTCCTTTGCTCTAGACCTTTTACGGATGGTGCTAGAGAACAACTACTTTACCTTTGACCGGATGTTCTATAGGCAGGTATCTGGAACTGCTATGGGTGTGAAATGTGCACCATCCTATGCAAATCTTTTCCTTCCTGGTGGGAAGAGACCTGCGTTCGCACCCTACCGGACTTCAAAAACTATGTGACACATTGGTATAGATATATCGATGTCATTTTATTTTTTTGGACAGGCACAGTGGAAGGGTGTCAGAAGTTCATCGAGGTATTGAATACCAACACATTGAACATCTCCCTGACTTCACAACAATCATGGACAGAGGCGGTGCTCCTGGATCTAAAGATCATCCAATCAGAAGGTAAGATCAGCACATCCCTGCATAGAAAGGACACTGCCACCAACAGTGTTCTACACTATCAAAGCTTCCACCCATTGCATGTGCAAAATGCAATTTTAAAAGGGCAGTTTTACCGTCTAAAAAGGAACTGCAAAGACAACACAACTTTTCTGGATGAGACAAAAGATCTAACTAAAAGATTCAAAAAATGGGGTTACCTAAAGAAAGTTATCTCTCAAGCTTTTCAGTCTACAGTTATGACAGAAAGATCCATTCTGCTCACCACCAAACGTAAGATGGCTCCTGAAACATTAAATGTCATCACGACATTTAATAACCACTGGGATGAGATTCATCGTACCCTTAGTCGTAATTGGTCCATATTGTCAAGTTATCCAAAAATTGAACATTTTATTGGATCAAAACCCAGCTTGGTGGCAAGAAGAGCGAGAATTCAGGCATCTCCCGCCTTTCCTTCTTTTGACAAAAAAGGATCATTTATAAATTAAAATCCTTGACCCGGTTGTACGAACAGCCGATTAGAACTATGGGACCCATGGATTTTGAGAAATTAACCCATTACTATACATATGCTAATATGCTTTTTTCATCCTATTAAGTAAGCTGAGGTCCCTCTACGGGCTCCATAATCATATACACCTTCTTTTGCCACAGGTTCCATTATTCCTTTTTTTAATTTCATCCTCCAATAAAATAATGTTTTTTTCTCTCCACAGGTTTTACCCTGGAATAACACACATTCCTCCTATAAATCCCATTACAATATCTTTCCATTTACAGCTGGCATTTCCCCCCTTCATGTGACAACATAGGATCTCTTATAAACTTAAATCCTTGACTCGGTTGCGGTGTGCTTAGTATTTTCTTATAAGCGGTCTCCCTTTAAATTTATATATATCTTTTGTACTAATATCCTTTGCACTAATATTTTCAATCTCCTACAGGCTTAAAAAATCTTCTTTTCCCCTTCTTTTGGTTAATTACCGTATATACTCGCGTATAAGCCGACTTTTTCAGCCCAAAATTTGGGCTGAAAAGTCCCCCCTCGGCTTATACGCGAGTATATGTATATACAGCCGCAGCCCCGGAGGTATACAGGCCCCCCCCATCAAGCTCCAGGGCCCCCCCCTTGAGCGGCGTCCTGTAAAGGAATATCATACTTGCCAGTCTCCTGTCGCGCCGTCCGCAGCTGCCGACACGGGATCCCGGGCTTCATTCAGTGAGCTGTGTACTGAGAAGACCTGTGGTGACGTCAGAGGGGGGGCGTTCCCGGGGCGTTCCCAGCGCTGATTGGCTGTTCGCGGTCATGTGATATGTATCACATGACCGCGAGTGCCCGGGAACACCCCTCTGACATCACCACAGGTCCTGTCAGAAGAGATCTCACTTGGAACTGGGGATCGCACAGCGGCAGAAGGCGTCGGACAGGTGAAGTATTGATTCTTTTTTATTTTTCAGACCTCAAGGGGGGGGGCCCTGGAGCTTGATGGGGGGGCCTGTATACCTCCGGGGCTGCGGCTGTATACAGCCCTGGGGCTGCGGCTGTATACAGCCCTGGGGCTGCGGCTGTATACAGCCCTGGGGCTGCGTCTGTATACAGCCCTGGGGCTGCGGCTGTATACAGCCCTGGGGCTGCTGCTGTATACAGCCCTGGGGCTGCTGCTGTATACAGCCCTGGGGCTTCTGCTGTATACAGCCCTGGGGCTTCTGCTGTATACAGCCCTGGGGCTTCTGCTGTATACAGCCCTGGGGCTGCTGCTGTATACAGCACTGGGGCTGCTGTATACTACCTAAGGGCTGCTGTATACTACCACTGGGGCTGCTGTATACACCACTAGGGCTGCTGTATATACCTCTGGGGCTGCATATACCTCTGGGGCTGCATATGGGGCTGCATATACCTCTGGGGCTGCATATACCCCTGGGGCTGCATATGGGGCTGCATATACATATGGGGCTGCATATACCTCTGGGGCTGCATATACCCCTGGGGCTGCATATGGGGCTGCATATACATATGGGGCTGCATATAGATATGGGGCTGCATATACCTCTGTGGCTGCATATGGGGCTGCATATACCTCTGGGGCTGCATATGGGGCTGCATATACCTCTGGGGCTGCATATGGGGCTGCATATACCTCTGGGGCTGCATATGGGGCTGCATATACCTCTGGGGCTGCATATACCTCTGGGGCTGTATATACCTCTGGGGCTGCTGTATACTACCACTGGGGCTGCTGCTGTATACTACCACTGGGGAGGCTGCTGTATACTACCACTGGGGAGGCTGCTGTATACCTCACTGCTGGGGGTTGTATACCTGTGCTGGAGTCCACCCTCGGCTTATACGCGAGTCAATAAGTTTTCCCAGTTTTTGGGGGCAAAAGTAGGGGGGTCGGCTTATACACGGGTCGGCTTATACACGAGTATATACGGTATATCCTTAATAAGTAACATGCAAACAGGTATTGTGATCTATGATCCCCTTCCAAACAACTCATTTTTTAATGACTCCCTATTTAATGACTCCCAAAAGCTTTTACTTAATATTTTTTCCCCCCTGCTTTTCCAAGTGATAGCTCTAGGTCCCATTTCGGGGCCCCCCTTGACTATCACCACCAATTACTCCTATCCTGTCTGGATCGCAGCAGCGGCTCATTACTATGCGCTTCCATGAAGACTGGCCAGTATGTGCATGCGCGCACGTCGCTTAGCAATGTCACATACAACAACTCACGTAGCCTCCTCCTGCATCTGCGCAATTAAGCATTTCCGAGCATCGCGGCCGCACGCCGGATGATCACCGCGAGCAGGTGCAGTAGCGTATTAATCATTATAATTATGATTTAAGTCACACCGGATGATATGTTGGGCCCACAAGGGTTGGGGTACTCAAATCTCGGGTGGTTGAGTGCAAGGATGTCACAGGTAGTCGGTGCCCGAGTCCGTGCCCTTGGGGAGACAATAAAAATGGGGGTATTTAAAGGGATAAAAGTTAATGGATGAATGTTGTGACGCCACCTGTAGATCCGGTGATGGCACCGGCGCTGCTGCAGACCTCCAGGGGGGAATGGATGGCAGCAAGGTGTTGTAGCTCCCTACAGGTAGAGCAATGTCCCCTGGGGCAGCGTAGTGTGATGATAGGAATAGGGCAGCACAGTCTCTGCTGTGAGACTTCAATGTCACAGTCAACCAGGAAGAAACACAGACACTTGCTTGCTCTGCACGGGTCTTTACTGTGGTAATCTGCAGTTTACAGAGTATGCGGTGGTTACAGCCAGGGAAGTGGAGCTGGTGGTCCTGGCAAAAGGCAATGTTTGTCCGAAGCTCCAGGTATGTTCCTTCTTTTCTCTTCCACTGTCCTACCTTTGTGCACTCCTTCTTCCTCGCACTGACCTGCATGAATGCCGCTTGCTGCCAGGCCTGTTGGGTGATATGAGATACCCTTCTCGCTCTAAGGGGCTCAACCCGGTTTGGTGCTTCTGGTGGGGACCGTACGTATGTCAGGCAGATCGTTCTCCTATGAAGCTGTCGATCATACCAGTATTTGCGGCTCAGGGATGGACCTCTGCACTGCTTCGGAGCCGGTACCCCGCCTTGGACTGGGCCAGGGTGTTCAGTCACCCTCTGTCTGCCCCTCTCTGTCTGGGTAACCAGGTTGAGGTGTTTTCCCCGTTACTTCTCCTCTCACTCTGCTGTTCTCCTCAGGTTCTCTCTGTGTGTGTTTCCCACTCTTTTCCCACTCACTATATACCCTAGCTCTCCTCCCACCAGGACCAGTTACCCTGGTAATGGGCTGTCCAATTGGTCCCCTGTGTCTAGGTGTATGTACGTGGTGGGGAGCTTCAGACTTCCATTACCCCCTACCAGGACAAGAATACTGCACCTTCTGTTTGGGGTGCAGTACCATTTTGTAGCGCGCTAACCAGTGGGGTGCTACAGATACACCAGTGGCTCCTTACCCTGAGGAAACCATCGATCCCGGTGGCGACATGCGTTGGGTGTCAGGGTGTTTCTCTCTATGCCTCTTCTTCCCCACAGGATATTGGTGAATACAAGCTTCTAATATACAGATCATGGATAAGGTCTTATTCACTATAACCAGTGGTTTAGGTTTTTCCTTTCCCTCAATAGCTCTGTTTATTGTCATGTAGTGACTAATATCATTTTTTGTTGATTTCTTAAAGGTGCCACCCTGTAACTTTTCACCTCCTTCTCAGAGGATACTTTAATTGCTCAGATGAGCTAGTTTCATTCTCTTTAGGTATGACTGATTTGTTCTAGGGGCTTCTTGGCTACTATTCTCAAGCACCAATACAGTTCATATATACATTTCTTTTCCCTTCAGGTCAATATAAAAGAAATATTGCAACTAGGGAAATTTGCTGTTTCAGGTTCACTTACGACATATATACGAGTGGCCTTTGCTGTTTTCCACATTGAGTTTGTGCATACTGTTTTGTTCTTTGCATATCCAGGGGTTACAAAAATCCCTGCCATATTCAATGGGTATTGTCTGATTGCTCTATACAAAAACAGTGCTTTATTTCACCACACTATATCCGTAATAACCCACCTTTGGGTATCCCTAAAATATCCTGATAGGCTGTTTATACTGAGGCATAGTTGGTTTCATTGGTGCATTTTTGCAAAATTTTTAGAAGTTTTTAGATTGTTTCTCCATGTGTTTCTTGTAAAATGCTCTAATAAAGATTTTTTGTACATTCAATGATGTATATATATTTATTTCCCTGATCCTGGTCATTTATACATGTTTCTGGTTCTCTCCATATTCCATGTAAACTTTTAACACGTGTGCCTGGCGGATCATGTAATAGTGCTACTCAACAAACTCCTTAGTTTCAAAAGAAAAAAAAGAAAAATGTTTCAAGATCTCATAATGTGACGTTTGGCTGCCTCTCATCCCCATCTGCCTAGTTTTTCCATGGCTAGCAATCAAAATACAGCCCTTTTTTATTATCATTTTGTGAAATAACTAAAATAAAATTATGTGGGGCTTCGCAATAATTTTGGTTTCCAATCAGGTATAACTAGACAGTTGGGGCTGGAATCCTCAGCGTGCAGAGGTTTAAGTATTATGAGCTCCTCCACACTGCAAGTTGCAACCCACAGCTTACCCAGAAAATGGCGTATTCATGGAAGTGCCATTTTCTGACACATTCATAGAAGCGCCATTTTCTGTTGCTATACCCAACTCTTCAAGTTGCCGTGTAGAGGTTGCAGACTGGGTAATAATGGGATAATGCCAGCTATGTATTGCATAACCTCAGGCACTAAGCTATTACAGCTATTACAGTCTGCATCGCGCACCACGCAATTAGCATGGTGCACAAGGCTTTCCATAGTCAGGTGACCCATGGGTCAACATGGCAACAACCTCAGTTAACCATGACAAAGATCGGGTCCCCGTGATCACATCACAAGGACGCTATTCCTAACACAGCCTCCTAAATGCTGCAATCGCATCATTTAAGGGGTTAAACTATGAAGAGCGGCACAGCACCCCTCCTGGCAGTGAGAGTTGGGTCTAAGCTGTCACATCAGCTGCAGACCCAATGGCGATCGTACGGGCACAGCCACAGTGCCCGCAAGACAGCCATGATGTACTGGGTACGTCCAATGTCAGGAACGCAAAGGTTTCCTGGATGTACCCAGTACGTCCAATGTCACAATGAGGTTAAACAGCAGAAAAAAAGTAAAAATTAGCAAATACCCTAAAATAAGTAAATAATTAGCAATAGGAAATAGAGTATTTTACATGCCTTTTCAGGGCAAGTGAGGTACTTGTGATTCGATGCAAAGCAATTTCTTGGGGAAAAATGTTGTCAAAGCTGTCAAGTTTGAATCTTAAAAAATGTGCTCATCTCAAATTGACAGCTTTTTATAAACCTTTTATTTTCATTAATTTTTCGATTGCATCACCCACTTGTTAGTATGGTGCTTGGAGAATAAATCCCAGTTTTCAATTATTATTACTATATCATCTACATCACCTGCACGATCATTTATTTTTAATGGTATTATTTTACTTTTTCCTTTGAACAATGCAGTGTCGACTTATTTAGTGACCTTTATATACAAATTCTAATCAACACACTGGGAATTAGATATCATCACTACTGTGTTAAAATAAGTTTTCCGAGGTTGACCTCACAGCAAAAGAGATTTTTCGTTCCTTGGGAATCCGCTGTCTGTTGAACGTTTCAACTTCTGTTCTGACGTTGACAACATGTAAATAAGCTTCATGCCATTGGGAACATGGAGAAAATGTCATCAAAATGATTTGACCACTTTTCATGAGTTAAGGCATGTGTGACAGTTCATGCAGAATCACTGCTGTTCCTTATTCAGAAACAAATAATCAGCTTAATAGGCATCAGGCTTCAAGTGAGGTTCTGGCAAGTGGCTGTCGGTGGAGAGGAATTTTTCAGCCAACGAGCTGCCAGTCACAGGCAAGAAAACTACTTTTGAACAATGCCAGTTATATCCTCTCTGAGATTTCAAAGGAACATCCTTGCTGCGATGGCATCTCTCCAAGATATCCTCTAAAATATGCTCCAAAAAATATATGGCAACAGAGCGAAGATGAAAGTGGAAGTAAGTGTTTGTGAAGTGCCAAATTGAAGCAGCAGTGCATAGTGGGGCTGGATACACACTCTGAAGACATCACTTAGCAACACAGGGTATATACTACAGGGGGAGAATTTACTGAGAAATTAATATGATCATTATAATCAATCCAATTTGACCATATCTAAAAGGAAGCTGTTGATTTTTTAGTGTTCAAGCTTTGTGGAAACCAAAAACCATTCATGCAAGCCATTTATTATACAACGTGTCCTTAATCTACTTTCACACAGCAAAAATTTACATCAATATTTGTAAGCCTAAACCAGAAGTGGGTCCAATACTCAGAAGAGGTGCAAATCTCTATATACACATCTCTGTTAATTCCTCCCCAGGATGTAGTAGACAATTTTTGTTACAAAATATAGACCTAAATACTGCAAAACAGAATATGTATACAATATATTTTATACAACCATGGCAAGAGTTTTTTTTACAATATTCATTCATCCCTTTAAGCACTATGGTTATTATGACTGATCTTCCTCTCTTATATAGCACCATCATATTATGCAGCACTTTACAGACATCATCATCACTGTCCCGATTGTGGTTCACCAGCTACTAACCTATTAGTATGTCTTTGGAGGGTGGGAGTAAATTGAAGCACCTGGAGGAAACTCAGAAAAACATGGGGAGAACTGATTGCAGATGTTTTACTTGGTGGGATTTGAACCCTGGACCCCAGCACTTCAAATCAACATTGCTAATCACTAAGCCACCATGTCATCAAACTATAAATTAATACACTGATGTAGAAAAAGGGTAACAATGTTTTGAATGCTTGACTTTCAGACGCCCCATATCACCATCCACTACAGCTTTGAACATGAGACTACCTTCATTTTATAGACAATCATCTTTAGTACCTCATCTTTAGTACTTGCAACCATTTAGCATATGATTCATTCTCATCAAGCTCATCTGTAGCGATCTATCATCCAAGAAACTTGCCAAGCTGCATCATGTGAGTGCCATGACAGTTGGAAGAATATGAAATAAAGTCTGTCCATTCATTTAAAAGCCAAGAGGTGGACTTCAATGTAAATTATCAGAATATATAATATATAAGTTGGCTCTTCACATCAGTTCTGGCGTGACAAATACGGCAGTGCAGATTGCCCATATGCTTTGTAACAGTGAGATCACAGACGTCCATGCAAGCACCGTGCAATGCACATTACAAAGGTATGGAATGTTGGCTCAAATAAAGGTAAAGATGACTCAAATTCAATATCACACGTGATCGGCTCCTTCTAAAGCAACGCCCCCATCTGTCACTCATAAGCTGTGAGGCGAATGATGTAACACCAAGGTACCCGCCCCATGCTGAGGAGCGCAAACAGCATATACGGCACTTATGTTGTCGATTTTAATAAAGAGCACTTTGAATTTAGACCTGGCCTGACTCCAAGGTGTTTTTATATGAAATATACAAAAGTCAATATATTAGGCTCTAAGGGGTGTGGAAGAAACAAGTGAAAAATGGGCTCACGGATCAAGAAATTGAAGGAACTGTCAAGTTCGGTGGAGGAAGCCTGATGATATGGGATTGTTTCACAACCAAAGGTGTCGGATACTTGATTAGGATCAATGGTGGTCTCATTGCTGAGCTATATGTCAGTGCCCTACATGAGTTACTTCATACACTTGATTCTATGGGTCAGAAAAGGACAACATAGTGCTCTAACAGGATAACGTTGCAAAGCATATGTTGAGAGTGGCGAAGAAATGGTTCAATAATAATAAAGGAGAGATGCTAGATTGGCCTTACAGTCAACAGACCTCAATCCAATTGAACACTTGTGAGTAAAATAGAAGAAAAAGCTGTATACATACTCTCGTGAATCGACCAATATGCACCAACATTGGGAACGTGCATAAGAGACCTGGAATCATATTTTGGTCAATACATGCTTAAATCTGACCAAAACACGCCCAAAAAGATTCATGCAGTGTTGAAAGCCAAAGGTGGATTTAGAAAATACTAACAAAATACTACAAATTAAATTTTAATTTTTTAGGAGCAAAATGGTAACAATGCAGAAAAATTGCAAAAATCATATGCTAAATACATTTACCGTATATACTCGTGTATAAGCCGACCCGTGTACAAGCCGACCCCCCTACTTTTGCCCCAAAAATCTGGAAAAACCTATTGACTCGTGTATAAGCCGAGGGTGGACCCCAGCACAGGTATACAGCCCCCAGCAGTGTGGTATACAGGCCTCCCCAGTGGTAGTATACAGCAGCCCCAGTGGTAGTATACAGATTCCCCAGCAGCCCCAGTGGTAGTATACAGATTCCCCAGCAGCCCCAGTGGTAGTATACAGATTCCCCAGCAGCCCCAGTGGTAGTATACAGATTCCCCAGCAGCCCCAGTGGTAGTATACAGATTCCCCAGCAGCCCCAGTGGTAGTATACAGGAGCCCCAGCAGCCCCAGTGGTAGTATACAGGAGCCCCAGCAGCCCCAGTGGTAGTATACAGGAGCCCCAGCAGCCCCAGTGGTAGTATACAGGAGCCCCAGCAGCCCCAGTGGTAGTATACAGATTCCCCAGCAGACCCAGTGGTAGTATACAGATTCCCCAGCAGCCCCAGTGGTAGTATACAGATTCCCCAGCAGCCCCAGTGGTAGTATACAGATTCCCCAGCAGCCCCAGTGGTAGTATACAGATTCCCCAGCAGCCCCAGTGGTAGTATACAGATTCCCCAGCAGCCCCAGTGGTAGTATACAGATTCCCCAGCAGACCCAGTGGTAGTATACAGATTCCCCAGCAGCCCCAGTGGTAGTATACAGATTCCCCAGCAGCCCCAGTGGTAGTATACAGGAGCCCCAGCAGCCCCAGTGGTAGTATACAGGAGCCCCAGCAGCCCCAGTGGTAGTATACAGGAGCCCCAGCAGCCCCAGTGGTAGTATACAGGAGCCCCAGCAGCCCCAGTGGTAGTATACAGCAGCCCCAGTGGTATACAGCAGGCCCCCAGGGGTACATATAGCAGCCCCCAGGGGGTACCCAGCAGCCCCCTGGGGGTACCCAGCAGCCCCCTGGGGGTACCAACAGCCCCCTGGGGGTACCCAGCAGCCCCCAGGGGGTACCCAGCAGTCCCCTGGGGTACCCAGCAGTCCCCTGGGGGTACCAACAGCCCCCAGGGGGTACCCAGCAGCCCCCTGGGGGTACCAACAGCCCCCAAAAGCTGGCACTGTCCCCCCTTGTAAGGCCTTCCCCCCCCGCTGCTTATACATTACCATTCCGGTGTTCTGATCGGCGCCGCTCCTCGGTGCGTCTTCATCCTCCCGTCCGTGCTGGCTGAATCCAGAATCTCCGGCGGTCGCACGATGACGTCATATCGCTGCGACAGCCGGAGAACCCGGATGCAGCCAGCGCGGACGGGAGGATGAAGACGCACCGAGGAGCGGCGCCGATCAGAACACCGGATGGTAATGTATAAGCAGCGGGGGGGGCCTTACAAGGGGGGACAGTGCCAGCTTTTGGGGGGGCTTATATGAACTGCTTCCCCCTGCCGCTGATTGACAGGGGGAAGCAGTGCATATATAATGAGTGGCCCCACGTGACGGGGCCGCTCATACAGCAGCCTCCCCCCGCCTCCTCCAGCCTCCACAGCCCCCACCACAGCAGCCCCCACCACAGCAGCCCGTATAGACCCGTGTATAAGCCAAGGGGGGGCTTTTCAGCCCAAATTTTGGGCTGAAAAACTCGGCTTATACACGAGTATATACGGTAACTCAAATTTATGTATGAGATAGTCAAGGTGATTGTCTTTAAAATGAAGGTAGTCTCATGCTCAAAGATGGATGGAGAGATATGGAGCCTGAAAGTCAGAAGTTCTAAACATTATTACTCTCTTGCTTTTCAGTATATTGAAGCTGTGCTGTGTGACAACAGTTTACACTTAAAAAATGGTTAAAAGATTGAGAAATGTGCCAACTTCACACTATAGTCAAAGGATGCACTCTTCTGAACTTTTTTTTATTTTTCTTATTAAAAATGCAAAGGGGTCTTTGAGATTTTTTTGGTATGTTCAGTGTACATTATGTGCCATAAATGTCTGATAGATGCAAATTAAACCTTGAGAAATTTTCAACCTATTGGAAGAATTATTGTCACCACCTTCTCCACTAACCATTCTCACTCAAAAATGAAAAATATTATGAATACATGGGGCATTTTCCATTGTAGACTATATATAATTTTTTCACTACTCCGCTACACTACACTGTAGACCAGGGCCTCAAACACGCGGCCCGTGGGCTGTCTGCGGCCCCAAAGGCGCTGCCAGGATCAAGCTCTGCTCAGCGATTCCTATGGCAACTGCAGGCTGGCAGCTGATGTCTGAGTCATATAAAGAGTTGAGAATGTTTCCAGCTCACCTGTTACTTTGTGCACGGAGGAAATCCAACCAGCAGGTCAGAGAAACATCAATGCGTCCATCACAGGTAGGTAGAAATGCCAATAGATTTTTATTCCAACATCGGTAAAAACATGGATCAACGAAGCAATACATACATAAGGTAATGTGACATAACCTGGGCATTAGTTTACACGTTTCAAGGCGTTGTATTCTCTTAATTATGACCTGATTAATAATAATATAATATAAGAAATAATAATTCATGCAACATGGAAAAAAGTGTGAGCGTGAAAAATGGTGAAGATTTTATATCCATATTTTTAGCAATTTACCAATTGTAATAATTCTTTTGGCAATTTTTCTCTTCCGATATCACTCTTCAATTCATAGGGAAAAATCTGTACAGAAGATGTATCACACGCAGAATTTGTGGTGACAGATTCACCTTGAAATTTGCCATGGCACTCTCTTTTCCAATTATAGAATATATAAGTATACAGTTCTACTTGAAATTATAAGTTAAGCTTCCAGATAGTTTTTTTCAGAAGCACCGCCATTGTTGATCACACTGTATTGGGGGTACATGTGATGTTGTCCAGGGGTGGGGAGAAAGGGGAGAGATATACTCTGTAACAAACTATTCTCATAGATATCATCATATTAGAAGTGTGCATGGAAAGAGCCGGTGGTAATGGGATATACTGCATTATTTATCTGATTACAATTCAGAATTGATATGAATGCTTCTGTTCCAGGCGCTATGGGGTTGTTATTCTATTTTGTTTTGCAAATTCGTCTTTATATATATTCTAAAATTTACATTTTATCCGCGGTAAACAATATTTGTAACATTTTGTGATCTATGAAAAGTTGATACAAAACCTTTTGATTAACTGAAGAAAGTAACATGGTTTAGCTTTGTCTATCATCGTTGTAATGTGCAGATACTAACCCTATTAATTGAATTTTCCATGTTTTATGGGTATTATAAAATGTCATACCTAAGAAATAGCAGTAAACCCTATTGTAGATGCTGTACTTTGTTCAGTGTGTGGTGTTTGTGACTATAAATGTTTCATAAGAAAGTTGTATCATCCTAACTTATGTGTCTCTCTCTAGTTGTCTCCAAGGCTAAAATTCGAGATGAGACATCTTTTCAAATAACAACACATATCCCAGAGCACATATAAAGCCGTAATATATTTTTTAGATTTCAAAACAAGATGTTTTCCTTAGAAAAAGATGTTATTTTTTTCACCTAATGATAATACATCAAGTATCAGTCATGAAGTTCTCAGCAAGATGTTACAAGTGACAGCTGAAACCTTCTCCCATTCAGTGACTGCTGTGGGATTCCTAAATACTTTTAAGAGAGGTAAAATCTCCTATTCAATTCATTTGAATTGCATCTCTACACAAGATTGAAACGTCGTTCTGTGATACTGGTTACACAGAGAATATAAATTTCCTATTATACCCAAAAGTACAGATAAAGAAAGTGAGTTTTTCTTTAATAACACTTCGCAGAAACAACAAGGTACTGTATTTAAACAAGTTTTTTTTTTTAAAAAACCCCACAAAACTAGAAATAAACTTTCTGCTTGAGAACAAAACACACTATACAAAGAAGCAATACACCTACTTCACAGGTTTTCCTAACGTGGTAAAACATATTTCCATTAAAGAGGACCTGTCACCCCCCTGCTGCATTGCAAGCTGAATGCAGCACTGAATGTGTACTCAGGACTCGGGCGGTCGGTGGCAGGGATGTCACGGGTGGGTGCCCGAGCCTGTGCCCTTGGGTGACAATGAAAAGGGGAGTATTAACAGGGATTAAAGTTATTGTCAGTCGTGATGCCACCTGTAATTCTGGTGATGGCACCGGTGCTGCTGGGACCTCCGGGGTGATGAGCGGCAGCAAGGTGTTGGAGCTCTTTACAGGAAGAGACGGTTCCCCGGGGCTGTAGGGTATGATGGTGGGATAGGGCAGCATGGTAGGAATGGGGCAGCGTAGTAGTTGTGTTGTGGGACAGGTTGATGAAGGGACATGCACACAATTAAGTCTTTTTCTGTACCTTTTATTGATGACTTTTGCAGGTACACACATCCAGGTTGAAGGAGACACTTTGGGACTTCCACACCGAGTGAGGTATTGGCCTCCTTGCTCTTTTCCCTTCTCTTGAGTCTGGCGTGTATGGAATCAAGCCTGACTTACTGTGTCTGTTACACCCATGTTGCTGCACTGTGGGCTCTGTCTTGGTCTACAGCTATCTCTCCTGCGTACCCTGGCTCTCAAATGTGGGTGCTGCGGGTGTCCGGGAAGCTAAGCCTCCACAGTGTTCTGGATTCTCTGCTGGGCTAATCTCTTTTCCTGTTGCAGACTCGGTCTCCAGTGACCGGTGTTCTCCTGGGTGCGAGCAACTCCTCTGCCCCCTCTATAGTGTTTCCTCGCCTTTGCCTTTCGTCCTCACTCTCTCTGGACCTCACACTGGCTCTGGCGGTGTGCAGATCTCGGGCCTAGCATGGCTCCGGTGATCAGGTTAGCTCACTAGGCTCTGAGATGAACTTTACAGTTCTTCTAGTGACTGCAGACTCTGGCTAACTCCGCCCCCAGCACCTGTATTTATAGGGGATCTGGCTTAACAGCAACCAGTGGAGCTCACTCTAGTTAACTTCAGTACTCCCGGACTGAGTAAAGTTTTTGTACATAAAGTATAAACAATAACAGGTATTTACAAACCCTAAAAACTCAAAAATATTCAAAAACCACTGTAAAACGGGCAAAAATATGAAAAAGCAGTTCTTATGGTGCTAGTTTATCCGCCGCATGCTATAAAAGAAGGAAAAAGAGTTGTTTTGCCACCACCAGTCCTGTGGCTATGGTCCATGTTTAGACAAAGGGGAAAATCAGGGAAAAAGGGTAAAGTCCGTACAGTAAAGTCTCTTTGGCTTTAAACATTCAACGGGTTAACACACTTTACACACAATTTCCCTATGGATGTCTCTGCTGAGGAGGCCGGGTCTTACCTTTTCTCTACCCAGGCACTTTCTATTCCCAACTTAATGTGCATGGGGCTATGCCCAGTTCCTCCACCCTTCTGTACACTACTATTTACTGTCTATTTACATAAGTCACTATTTAACTTGCTACTTCACACTTTAGCATTTTATACCCATTTTCCATCCCTGGATGGGGCCTGACTTTGGGTACTGCGACATGACTTACATGGAATAGGTGTCTCATGTGGTGTTCTCAATTCTGCGTGAGGTGGTAAAGCGGGTAGTTGTCTGTGAGGCCTTAGTCTTACAGTAGGTTCACCAATTGTAGGAATCTCTGGTTCGGTACAACAGGCTGTACTTCTTGTACTTGAATGGGTTCTTCTACTCTTCTTGGTCCTTCAGGTATTTGAACTTGTTCTTCAACAGGCTGATAAAAGGAAAGTACTGGTACTATGATGGCTCCATGTCATTGACGCCAATCTTCTGGGAAATCTCCTAGTACAGTATGGATGACTTTCTCTTTCTTTTCCTCAACTGGTGTTGAATAGGGATATTCTGGAGTTGAATAACTCTTGGCTTTCTCTGGTGGTTTCAGTTTGTCAGGCCATCTTTTTAGATAATCTCTAGACACTGTAGATGATGTTCTACCTTCATCTCGACTGATTACACAGGTTTTGGAATTGTCAAAATTGGATTGCCAGGAACTCCAGCTTGAAAGAACTGTAGTTTTCGGGCTTCCTTTCTGTGGGGCGAAGCTTCCTACTAGCATAGGAAATCACTCTTTCCTTGCCTTCTTGTTTCTGGGTGAGTACAGCTCCAAATCCCACATTGCTGGTATCTGTATATAACAGGAATGGTAGGTTGTAGTCCGGGTAAGCCAGGATCTCTTCACCAGTTAGGGCCTCTTTCATCATCTGGAATGACTCACCTTGTTCCTTGCCCCACTCCAAGGGAGGTTCTCGAGAATTACCTTTCTTGGGTTGGCCTACTAAGAGATTCTGTAATGGAACAGCCTTCTTTGTGCACCCCTTGATGAACCTCCGGTAGTATCCCACCAATCCCAGGAACTAACGTACTTCCCTTAAGGTCTTTGGTTCAGGCCATACCCGGATGACGGTTACTTTGTCTAGGTCAGGGGCCACCCCTTCGGAACTGACTATGTGTCCCAGGTACTGAACTTTTGGTTTTAACAAGTGGCATTTGGATGGTTTAGCTTCATCCCATACTTGGACAAGGCTTCAAATACCTCGACTAGATGAGTTAGGTGTTCTACATAGGACTTAGAGTACACTATGACATCATCCAGGTAAAGCAGTACCGTCTCAAAGTTCTTATGCCCCAGGCAACACTACATCAACCTCTGGAACGTTCCGGGTGCATTGCATAGTCCGAATGGCATGCTGTTAAATTCACACAGACCCATGGGTGTTGTAAATGCCGTCTTCTCGCGGTCTTCTTCTGCAACGGATACCTGCCAATACCTGCTAGTAAGATCTAGAGTTGGAAAGTAATTGCCAGACTTCAATGCAGCAGTGATTCTTCAATGCGAGGTAACGGGTAAGCATCCTTGTGTGTTATGCGATTTATTTGCCTGTAATCTACACATTCTCATACTGCTGTCTTTCTTTCTGACTAGGACTAATAGGGCTGCCCAGGGACTACAACTATCTCTTATAACCCCTGTGTCCTTCATGTCCTGTAACATCTCTTTGACTTTTGATACTGTGTGGGTGGAATAGGCCTGTATCGCTCTTTGATTGGTGGATGTGTACCTGTGGGGATGTGGTGTTGTACTCCTTTAATCCTACCAAAGTCAAGTGAATGCTTACTGAATACTTGTTCAAATTCTTGGACTACCTGGTAGACACCTTGCTTTTTGTACACAGGAGTGGTATCATTTCTGACGTGGAATTGCTGACACCAGTCCTCCAGTGGCCCTGTAGTATTATCATCCTCTACCTCCTCGGTTTGAGGTAAGGGTTCCACTGCTTGAATCTCATTGTTATGTACAGTGTACAGCTTAGCAATGGTGGAATACCTGGGCAGTTTGACCTCTTCACTGCCACAGTTTAAGATGTGAACTGGTACCCTTCCCTTGTATACATCAACTACCCCCCTTGCTGTCAAGAGTGTAGGTCTACGCAGTACCAATTTCACCACCTGTAAGTTTTACGTGTTGCTGGTGCAGGAGGGCTCTTATCTCTCTCTGAAGAACCTTCTTCTGCCCAGGTTTGGCAGCGTCTGCAATCTGTTGAAGCAAGAACAACACTTCACCCATGCAATTGCTAACAACATTTGTACCGAGAATAGCATAAAGATCACGATTATTAGGATTCTCTTTTACCACAATAATCCCCTGGTTTTGCAACTCTACCCTTTCCACCTTTATTGGTACTTCATTAACCCCCACTATTGTAAGCGGTTCACCATTAGAAGCATAAAGGTTAAAGTTTAAAGTGGGTGATTGGAGTTCCTTATCTGACCAAAATTGTTTGTAAAGGATATGTGGTATGGTGGTCACCTGTGACCCGGTATCCAATAAAGCAGAATAAGAGGAGGTGGCGCAGAGACATAGAAGGGGGCGGAATACACAAGAAGAAGGCTGGAGAACTGTGCCAGCAGTGAAGACCTCTTAATAAGATCCCACCCTTTAGATTACTTAACTGTAAGTTTTCTAATGTCTTTTTTAAAGCTTACAGGGGGGCTAGTGACATGGGGGAGCCTTTCCCTGAATGAAGCAGACATGCTGCATTCAGTGCTGCATTCAGTTTGCAATGCAGCAGGGGGGTGACAGGTCCTCTTTAAATAATAATAATACTTTTCAGTTCAGTGTACCTTTACAGGGAGACATGCAGTTTACACAAATAATAAAACAGTAACCGGGAAGGGAATATGCTGATACCAAACATTCCTAATAGGATCCGAGTTATAGCCGGAAAAGTGGCTAGCTTCCACTTGTAGAAACTGTAAGCAGGGGCTGGCTGGGGCCTCTGGCCCCAGGTGGCAGTGTCACACTGCCAGCCCTGAGTTGAGAAGCGGGGTCTGGGAGGGTGCTATCAGAAATTTTTGAGGACCGGGGGATGGGGGGGGATGTGGTGCTACCGCAGCTCTCTTACCGGCTCCGACGCCATGTGCTGCGGTATCACCGCACCGGCCCGTTTCTTTAGGGGGGCGGCCCTAGTTGTGGACTACACCACCAGCCCGGGGGGCACTTGCCCCCCTGCCACCTGGGCCAGTCCACCCCTGACTGTAAGATACCAGGGAACCTGAGATCCAGGCAAATTCTTCTCTTCCAGAATAAAAACTGTTCTTTATTAAAGGTCCATTAAAATATGTACATAAAAAACACGGACAACCCCAAGGCAGCGTCGCCTTGAGGTTGCCCGTGTTTGTGATGTACATATTTTAATGGACTTTTAATAAAAACAGTTTTTATTCTGGAAGAATGTGCCTGGATCTTCGGTTCCTTGCTATCTATGCAGTTTATACGTCATTCTACTGAGGAGTAAATGGTGAGATCTAATTAATCATATCTTTCCAATTTCTGGAGCAAACTAAAGAAAATTGACAATCAATTGATTGATATATTCCTTTGTTTAAACTTGGCCACCATTAATTCACACTTATGAAAACTGGCAAAAGTGGCACATTTTTGTGCAAAATATGCCACCTTTTAAAGGTATGCAAGTGGGTTAAAGCCTTTAATAAATCCACCTCTTCAAAATATAGACTTTTTGAAGCCAAAAGTATGGAGATGGATTAGTGGATAAATATAAAGCGTTATTTGGCTCTTCTCTACATTGCATTTCTTAATGACAACTCCTTCCTTGCACATTGGGTGGGACTCAAAACTATGGAAATAAAACATTGCTTGCCTGTTTCTGAGTTCTCATAAGAGGAAATGTAGATGGAGAGAGTAGTGATGGGCGAATCCTAAATTACTCGTAATCGCTTGACTCTAGCGAGTCCGAGCACAGGACTCGCTACTCGTTGCGAGTCTAGCGAGTCCAATGTTAATGAATGGGGAAGCGAGTAATAGCGAGTAGTGTGACATTTACAAATCGCAGATGTGTCTCGGAAGCTTCAGCCTGAAGCAATCCTAGTTTTGCCATTTATTTGCATTGGACTCGTTTACTTTGCAACTGTAATCGCTGGGAAACTCGCACAGATAAGAGTCCTGTCTGCTCTGTGTGCTGGCTGCCACAGCTCCATGGTCCTAGAGCCCGCCTGCTGCCTGATGTAGCAGAGCTGAGATTGTTCTCAGTCTGCTCATTCCCTGTGCATAGACATCTATATCTATGCACAGGGATGAGCAGAGAGGACATCGCGTTTTGGACTGCGTCGGACGGAAGAGGATTTTTTTAATTAAAGATGGAGTCTCTAATGGCTTTTTTTTTTATTTCTAATAAAAAATTTTCTCTGTGTTGTGTTTTTTTTTAAAACAATCTAATAGAAATTCATGGCGGTCATGTCTAATATTGGCGTGACCGCCATAAATTTCGGGCTTAGGGCCAGCTGATAATACATAGCTGGCCCTAACCTCTTTATTACCCAGCGTGCCACCGCCACCAGGGCCACTGGAAGAGCGGGGTTCAGCGCCAGAGGATGGCGCTTCAATGAACGTGCCATCTTCTGGGGCGGCTGCGGGCTGCAATTTGCAGCGGGGGGTGCCCAGAAAGCTTGGGCATCCCTGCGCTGCGGATTCCAGCCCCCAGCTGCTTAGCTGTACCTGGCTAGAAATAGAAATTGCGCGGAGCCCCACGCATTTTTTTAAAATTATTTCATGAAATTCTGAGACTCTGAGACTCTGACTCAGAGACTCTGAATCTGAGACTCTGACTCTGAGACTCTGACTCTGAGACTCTGAATCTGAGACTCTGGCTCTGGCTCTGAGGGTGAGACTCTGGCTCTGGCTCTGAGGGTGAGACTCTGGCTCTGACTCTGAGACTCTGACTCTGAGACTCTGACTCTGAGACTCTGACTCTGAGACTCTGACTCTGAGACTCTGACTCTGACTCTGAGACTCTGACTCTGACTCTGAGACTCTGACTCTGACTCTGAGACTGAGACTCTGACTCTGAGACTCTGACTCTGAGACTCTGACTCTGAGACTCTGACTCTGAGACTCTGACTCTGACTCTGACTCTGAGACTCTGACTCTGACTCTGAGACTCTGACTCTGAGACTCTGACTCTGAGACTCTGACTCTGAGACTCTGACTCTGACTCTGAGACTCTGACTCTGACTCTGAGACTCTGACTCTGACTCTGAGACTCTGACTCTGAGACTCTGACTCTGAGACTCTGACTCTGACTCTGAGACTCTGACTCTGACTCTGAGACTCTGACTCTGAGACTCATGAAATAATAAAAAAAAAAAAAATGCGTGGGGCTCCGCGCAATTTTTATGTCTAGCCAGGTACAGCTAAGCAGCTGGGGGCTGGAATCCGCAGCGCAGGGATGCCCAAGCTTTCTGGGCACCCCCCGCTGCAAATTGCAGCCCGCAGCCGCCCCAGAAGATGGCGCGTTCATTGAAGCGCCATCCTCTGGCGCTGAACCCCGCTCTTCCAGCGGCCCTGGTGGCGGTGGCACGCTGGGTAATAAAAGGGTTAATACCAGCTTTATTATACAAGCTGGTATTAAGCCCGAGATTCTTAATGTCAAGCCACGTTTGACCCAGCCACTAAGAATCTCCAATAAAGGGTTAAAAAAACACAGAGAAAAATTTTTATTTGAAATTAAAAAAAAAGCCATTAGGGACTCCATCTTTAATTAAAAAAATCCTCTTCCGTCCGACGTAGTCCAAAACGCGATGTCCTCTCTGCTACATCCCCTGTGCATAGATATAGATGTCTATGCACAGGGAATGATCAGACTGAGAACAATCTCAGCACTGCTACATCATCTCTGTGAGCAGGCGGGCTCTAGGACCCTGGAGCTGCACAGAGAAGACAGCTGGACTCGGCTCGCAATGTAACAGCAGTTACTTTGCGAGTTTCCCTGCTATCACTGGCACAGTAGCCGAGTCTAATGCAAACAATGGCAATCCTAGTTTTGTCAGCGTTTGCCATTGATTAGCATTGGACTCGTGCGAGTAAACGCTGGGAAACTCGCAGAGTACCGAGTCCTGCGAGTCCCTTACTACTCGCCGAGTAACGAGTCCTAGCGAGTAGATTCGCCCATCCCTAGTAGAGAGGTACAGCCATATACGTTGTGGCCAAAAGTATTGACACGTCTGCAATTCTGTCAGATACCCTTTTTCCCCTAAAGTAGGACCTGTGGAGGGATACTGGTAATACTCAGTTTCTTCCTGAAAATTATTGCAATCACAAATTCTTTGGTATTATTATCTTCATTTACTTTGTCTTCAATGAAAAAACACAAAAAGAATTGTCCTAAAGCCAAATTGGATATAATTCCACACCAAACATAAAAAAGGGGGTGGACAAAAGTATTGGCACTGTTAGAAAAATCATGTGATGCTTCTCTAATTTGTGTAATTAACAGCACCTGTAACTTACCTGTGGCACCTAACAGGTGTTGGCAATAACTAAATCACACTTGCAGCCAGTTGACATGGATTAAAGTTGACTCAACCTCTGTCCCGTGTCCTTGTGTGTACCACACTGAGCATGGAGAAAAGAAAGAAGACCAAAGAACTGTCTGAGGACTTGTGAAACCAAATTGTGAGGAAGCATGAGCAATCTCAAGGCTACAAGTCCATCTCCAAAGACCTGAATGTTCCTGTGTCTACCATGCGCAGTGTCATCAAGAAGTTTAAAGCCCATGGCACTGTGGCTAACCTCCATAGATGTGGACGGAAAAGAAAAATTGACAAGAGATTTCAACGCAAGATTGTGCGGATGGTGGATAAAGAACCTCGACTAACATCCAAACAAGTTCAAGCTTCCCTGCAGTCCGAGGGTGCAACAGTGTCAACCAGTACTATCTGTCGGCGTCTGAAAGTAAAGGGACTGTATGGTAGGAGACCCAGGAAGGCCCCACTTCTTACCCCGAGGCATAAAAAAAGCCAGGCTGGAGTTTGCCAAAACTTACCTGAGAAAGCCTAAAACGTTTTGGAAGAATGTTCTCTGGTCAGATGAGACAAAAGTAGAGCTTTTTGGGCAAAGGCATCAACATAGAGTTTACAGGAGAAAAAAAGAGGCATTCAAAGAAAAGAACACGGTCCCTATAGTCAAACATGGCGGAGGTTCCCTGATGTTTTGGGGTTGCTTTGCTGCCTCTGGCACTGTACTGCTTGACCGTGTGGATGGCATTATGAAGTCTGAAGACTACCAACAAATTTTGCAGCATAATGTAGGGCCCAGTGTGAGAAAGCTGGGTCTCCCTCAGAGGTCATGGGTCTTCCAGCAGGACAATGACCCAAAACACACTTCAAAACGCACTAGAAAATGGTTTGAGAGAAAGCACTGGAGACTTCTAAGGTGGCCAGCAATGAGTCCAGACCTGAATCCCATAGAACACCTGTGGAGAGATCTAAAAATGGCAGTTTGGAGAAGGCACCCTTCAAATATCAGGGATCTGGAGCAGTTTGCCAAGAAGAATGGTCTAAAATTCCAGCAGAGCATTGTAAGAAACTCATTGATGGTTACCGGAAGAGGTTGATCGCAGTTATTTTGGCTAAAGGTTGTGCAACCAAGTATTAGGCTGAGGGTGCCAATACTTTTGTCTGGCCCATTTTTGGAGTTTTGTGTGAAATGATCAATGTTTTGCTTTTTGCTTCATTCTCTTTTGTGTTTTCTCATTAAAGACAAATTAAATGAAGATAATAATACCAAAGAATTTGTGATTGCAATCATTTTCAGGAAGAAACTGAGTATTATCTGACAGAATTTCAGGGGTGTCAATACTTTTTACCACAACTGTACAACCACCTTTGCATTATTCTCCTGATAATGGCGATCCATCACAGTAGCATTGGAGACACCTGTTTCCTCATTTGCATGGTTCAGAGCTAGGACATATCATAAATATCCAATGTGGAAATTAAATTGCCTATTTATTGGCTACTGTTTAAGACAACCCCAGTTCAAACTAAATGGGCTCTGTAGGTAAGTTTGTAAGTTGATTTACAATTTGTAACAAGTATGTAGGGGAACAGATACCGAGGCAAATGGTAAAAATAGGAAAAAAAAAAAGTAAAGAACCTAATACTCACTTCATTGCTCAACTCTACGGCAACCCAGCTGCTTACTGGCCATCACTCGTCTCTTCTTTCCATCATCACATGCCGCATCTCCGGGGCTTCTTTACTATAGACCAAGACTTCTGCCTGCACCCAGGCTTTGAGGGTCACTTTGCATTGTAAGGTCACGACACACGTCTGATCATCAGAACGTTGCGGCAGTACAACACATAGTGCTCCCCAAGGCTGGGCGTGGCTGGAAGATCTGCCTTTTAGTGAAGAGACCAGAGATACACATGAAATGGCACAATGAAGAGGATACGATAGCAGGCAGTGAGCAGTACAGTGGCTGGGGAGGTGAGCGATGATATTGTATTATCATTATTATACAGTTGAAACCAGACTTTACATACATATATAAAAGACACATATGAATATTTTCTGACTATTTGCCTTAAATCACAATAAACCTTTCCCATTTTAGGTTAATTAGGATTACCATAATTATTTATATTTGCCATTGCCGAATATTTAGAGCATTTGCAAATAGAGTCCGTGGACTCGTTTAGGAGTCTCAAACACAGGACTAACCAATATCCCTCCAGGAAGGACCTAGCCATGGGGTGTCCTTGAGAAGACCACCATAACCACCATATTAAGTGGCCTTTTAAATCATATCCAGCTCTTTATAATTTAAAAATATGACAAGGAATACCAAGGCAGGTACCATCTACAGACAGATATTCAGGTGTTGCCCTCATCAGTGTGGCATAGGATTCCGGCTAGGTGGGAGCAATGCCTAGTAGACCACATCAGGCAGCAATCACTGATCTCAGGGAGACCAGTCCAAGAAAACACTGCGGGCAGCGCTAAGCGCTCAATACAGTGAATTCCTAGACGCATTGCCCCCTGCGAATTGCGAATATGCAAATAGAGTCCGTGCAGCCTCGTTTAGGAGTCTAAAACTCAGGACTAGCCAGAAATCACTCCAGGGAAGAACCTAGCCATAGGGTGGCTCCTTGAGGAGACCACCATAACCACCATATTAAATGGCCCTTTCAGTCAATATCCAGCTCTTTACGGGTTTAAAGATATGACAAGGGAATAACAAGGCCAGGTATCCATCCACAGACAGCTGTTTTGGGGTGTTGACCCTCATCAGTGTGGAGTAGTATTCTGGCTAGGTGGGAGCAATGCCTAGTGGACCAAAATCACGAAGCAATTACTAATCTCAGGGAGACCAGTCCAAGAAAACATTGCGGGCAGCCGGCTAAAGCGCTGAACACAGTGAATTCCGAGGCGCATTGCCCCCTGGGAATTGCGAATATGCACAGAGTCCATGGAGTCTCATTTAGGAGTCTCAAGCTAGCGCTTTAGCTGGGTGCCTGCAGTGTTTTCTTTGACTGGTCTCCCTGAGATCAGTGATTGCTTCATGATGTTGGTCTACTAGGCATTGCTCCCACCTAGCCAGAATCCTATTCCACACTGATGAGGGGCAACACTCCAAAACAGCTGTCTGTGGATGAATACCTGGCCTTGGTATTCCATTGTCATATCTTTAAACTTGTATAGAGCTGGATATTGACTGAAAGGGCACTTAATATGGTGGCTATGGTGGTCTTCTCAAGGAGCCACCCCATGGCTATGTCATTCCCTGGAGGGATATCTGGCTAGTCCTGTGTTTGAGACTGCTAAACGAGCCTCCACAGACTCTATTTGCACATTCTTAATTCCCAGGGGGCAATGTGCCTAGGAATTCACTGTATTGCGCGCTTTAGCCGGCTGCCCGCAGTGTTTTCTTGGACTGGTCTCTCTGACAACAGCGATTGCTTCAGAATATTTAGAGAGAAAGATAATGTTTTAAACCACGTTTACTAATATCGGCAAAGTTAAAAATTTACATACACTAAGATTACTATGCCTTTAAACAATTTGAGAAAGCCCCATATGATAATGTCATGCATTTAGAAGCTTCTGATAGGTTTATTGGCAACATCTGAGTTAATTAGAGACACACCTGTGGATGTGTGGCACCCCACTGGTCGTGACGCTGCAGAGGGGTACTGCACCCAGATCGAGTGTGTAGTATCCCTGTGACCAGGGGACTGGGATGTCACTCAGGGACCCTCACCAAATGCATTCACACACCTTAGGTTAGGGAACCAATAGGGTTAACTGTTGCTAGGGGGTCCCGGGGGGAGGAGCTTAGGTGGTGTAGTGGAGAGCGGGAAAGTCAGTCAGAAGGAGGAGACAAGTCGTTGGAGTGGAAGCCTCCAAGAACCGCAGTGGAGGGCACCTCAGGAGAGGTGGCCCGGGAGCCGAAGGGGATCCCAGGGTGTTGAGGTCCGCCGAATCCGTACCAGTATGTTACCCGGACGGAGGGAGCCAGTCCAACACCGGAGGACCGGCTCCAAGGCGGTGCAGGTTTCATCCCCGAGCCACAGAAACTGGACAGCATGCACCTCTTCAGAGGTTGTGGCAACCCCGGCATAATTCCCCTAAGGCCCCGTGTAGGGTCAAGGAGGCCCGGAAACAATAGACTCCAAGAGGAGGCCCAGAGGTGACAGACTCCACACCGGAGGCTCCGAGGGCGTTAGACTCTGTAAGGATCCGTGTTTAACGTGCACGGGAACATAAGGACAGATGAAAGGCAAAGCAGGAACATCATGGCGGGTCCCCTGTGAAGCATCCTAATCCTCTGGTGACTACCCAGGCCAGCAGTACCCATGAACGGTGTGTGTAAAGACTGTTCTGCTGCCTGAGTCACCAGTAAAACCTGGTTCAGAGACTAAGACTGTGTGGTGTGTTTATTGCTTGCGCTGGAGGAGCCATGCTACTACTCACAGAGACTGTCAGCCTGCAGCTCCACCTGACGAGCCGCCTCCCTGTGTGAATTCTCTATTCTTCCATTACCTACGGGGAGCATTACCAACCCAGCTGCCTCATCATCACCCCGGAGGTCTGCAAGTAGTGCCGATATCTTACCGGATACCGTAGGTGGCGTCACAAACTGTTTAATTTTTATTTTTAAAACCCCCATTTTAGCGACCACCAGGTCCACGGGTCTGAGCACAGGTTGCCCGTGACATCCCACAGCAAATCAATACCTGGAACCGGGTACCCCATGGCCCTGGGGTGAGTCAGATGTATTTTAATGCACACCTGAAGCACACTGTTTATTTGTGTTACATCATTGGAAAGTCTAAAGAAACCAGCCAAGATATCAGGCATTGGAATTGTGGACTTGCACAAGTCTGGTTCATCCTTGTGTGCAAATTCCAGATACCTCAATGTGCCTCATTTATCTGTACAAACAATTATAGACAAGTACAAACAAGATGGGAATGTCCAGCCATTATACCACTCAGGAAGGAGATGGGTTCTGTGTCCCAGAGATGAACATGCTTTAGTTCGACATATTCATATCAACCTAAGAACAAAAGCAAAAGACCTTATGAAGATGATGGCAGAAGTTGATAAGATTGTGTCTTTATCCACAGTGAAATGTGTACTGTATGAATATGGGCTGAAAGGCCCCTCTGCCGTAAGAAGCCATTACTCAAAAAGAAACATAAAAAAAGCCAGATTAATATTTGCAAAAGCACACAAGAACAAAGACCTACATTTTTTGAAGACATGTCCTGTAGTCTGACAAAACTAAAACTGAACTGTTCAGTCATAATATATGTTTGAAGGAAAAAGGGAGAATTTTAGAAGCCTAAGAACACCATCCCAACTGTGAAACACAGGGGTGGCAGCATCATATTGTGGGATTGTTTTGCTGCAGGAGGGACTGGTGCATGTCACAAAATAGATGGTATATGAGGAAAGAAGATTATGTGGCAATACTGAAGCAACATCTCAAGACATCAGCCAGGAAGTTAAAGCTTGGACGGAAATTTGACTTCTAAATGGACAATGACACAAAGCACACTGCCAAACTGGTTACAAAGTGGCTTAAGGATAACAAAGTCAATGTTTTGCAGTGACCATCACAAAGCTCTGTTCTCAATGTTATTGAAAATTTATAGGCAAAGCTGAAAAGCAGGTGAGAGCAAAGCAACCTACATAACAGTTACACAGTTCTATCAGGAGGAATGGGCCTAAATTCTAACCAACTAGTGTGAAAAGCTTGTAGAAGGATACCCAAAAGTTTTGATCCAAGTCATACAATTTAAGGGCAATGGTATCAAATACTAATGTATGTATGTAAACTAATGTATGTATGTAAATTTGTGACTTTGGAGAAAGTACTAAAAATGCCTTTAAACATTCTCTGTCTTATTATTCTGGCATTTGACAAATATAAATAATTATGGTAATCCTATTTGACCTAAAAAGGGAAAGGTGTATTCTGATTTCATGTCAGATAGTGAGAAAACATGCATATGTGTCTTTGAATATAGTGTATGTAAATCTGGTTTCAGCTGTATATTATGAGTATTACGTTTATATTTATTTTCAAGTTCAGAATTACGAGTTATACGTAGGTCAGATTCTTACTTCTCAGTTGCTGCCTGTATATGTATTTCTTGGCCTGATTTCACTTTAAATTGCTGGAATTATACTCATCTATCACCTTACTTGTTTCATATGAAGTATTGTGAAAATGTACAGATGTAAATGTGTATTGTGATAATAGATTTATTAATGATTATTTTTAAAGATCATGATGGTTTTCTAATGTAATTTTGGATAGTAACTGCAAATACACTTTGGAATAACTACTACATACTGTATTTTTCAGATTATAAGACGCACTTTTCTTCCCCTGAATTTTGGGGGATGCTTTGGAGTGGTGTCCGGGGGCTGCAAGAGGCTTGATCAGGCTGCAGCTTATTAGGCTCATGTAATATGCACTGCATGACCCTGTCCATCACCTCTCAGGGCTCAGTTATGGGGGGGAGCAGCGTATATGATATGAGCCTAACGAGCAGGCTCATAGGATCAGTGGCTGCAGCTGCAGCCCCGTACGATCCTGCGCGGATAGTCACTGCTTCCCACACTTTCATTGTGTGTGAAAGCAGTGACTATCCCAGGGATGGATGGACATACTCACCTCTCTCCATCGCTCTCTGCAGCCAGCGCCATCCTCACTGTCTATGAAGGCAGCCGGTCATATGAGCAACACAGCACAGTGATGTAATCACTGCATGTACTGCTCACGTGACTGGATCCTGGTACAAGCCGATGGATGGGATAGGTGGCGTGGGCTACAGAGAGCAATGAAGAGAGGTGAGTATGCTCGTTTATTGTTTTTTAAGTGTGTGCCAGGAAGGGCTATGTATACCATCATGGGGGCTATGGCTACCAGCACGGGGGCTATGTGTACCAGCATGTGGACTATGTGTACCATCATGGGGGCTTTGTGTACCATCATGGTTGCTATGTGTACCCACATAGGGGTTATGTGTACGATCATGGGGGCTATGTATACCTGCATGGGGGATATGTGTACCATTCTGGGGGCTATGTGTACAATCATGAGGACTATGTGTACTATCATGAGGGACATATATAAAAGGAAGGGGGATATATATATCAGGATGGCGGGGTTGATGTACCAGGATGGGGGACACACACTCAGTATATAAGACAGACACACTCATTATAAGACACACCATTCAACATTAAAAATGTATTTTTTTCTCTTTTCCTTCATCAAATTTGGGGTGCGTCTTATAATTCGGTGTGTCCTATAATGTGAAAAATACAGTAAATCAAATCCTTCCATCACTTACAGCTATTCCTAAAATTACAAAATTCTCACGATGCAGAAAGATATCCAGGCTCAATAGCATATCATTTGATACCTTGCTGTACAAATTTGATAGCTTTGTTGTATTAATGTTCTGTGATATCTTTGTTGTGTGTTAGTTTAAGGATTGCTACATCTTTGTATCCTCAATAAAACTTTGAATTGGTTCAACTGTATGCTTCAAATTATAAAAGTTTGTTTTGAAGCAAATTAGATACCACACTTCAATGGCATTAGAATCCTTTGAGTAATTCCTAGTAGTCATCAGATCTGGGTCATTACTTGCTTCAAAACCACAATCTGGACCTACAAAACGTTTTACAATGTTATTTTCAGTTTTTAACTCTCTTAACACCTTTGACCAAGGTGAGACTGATTCAGGTTTAACAAAACAGTACTATTTTCAGGTTATTCATCTAATGGATGAACTTTCAGATGAAAATCCAACCAGGATGATGTACACCCAAGTATGCTATTAGAAAAACAAATGCAGTTTATCAGTTTAAATGGCTTATGGCAACTAAAGGTTCTAAAGATGATTGCTTAATATTTAGCATTGTGAATATTGCAGATATTCAGTATACACAGGGTGAAATAAGTATTGAACACGTCACCAATTTTCTAAAGATGCAAATTACATGAATTTCTCACCAGATGCCTGCAATATCCCTTCAAATCCTCACAGTCAAAGAGATCAAATCATAGATGTCCATACATTAAATTATATGTGTAATAACGAGAAAAAACACTGAGAAAAAGTGTAATGCTCAAGGGATGAGTGTCCGGCAGTGGATCCACTAGGCCGAAGCACCTACTGCCACCTGGAGGAGCATACCTGAATGACTACCGTATCTTCACTAGAGCCTCAGATGGAGAGGTTAGGCTTCTGCAGATAGGTGTCTGCAAGGTGTAACCAGGGGGAATCTTGGTACCCTGACAGCTGACTCCAGCTGACTGGACCAGCACAGTCTTTGGTGTAAAGGTACTACTATGCAGCTGATGCTAGCAGGTGTAGGATGGATGGTGACACAGCTGGTCCTGACTGGTGTAGTGGGTAAGGTGGGCTCAACAGAAGTTGGCAGTGCAGCTGGAAAGAAACATTTCATAATAGATAAAGCCAGTTAGCTACCTCAAGTCCTGAACTACTGAAGCTTCCAGTTAGTACTTTTGGGGTCATAATCCAGAAATGGGAAGAATATAATTTCACTATAAAATTAACACAACTAGGTACTCACTGCAAGAGGGACAGACAGAGGAATGAAAATAATTAAGAGTTGTCCAAAATGTAAGGACCACCTGAGAAGAGCTACAGAAAGACCTAGAATAAACAGGTACAATTGATTCAAAGAAAACAATAAGAAATGCACTCAACCTCCATGAACTGTAAGTACACTCAACTTCATTGCTGAACAAAAAAAACCTGTTCAAGTGCATTTAAAGTTTGCTCAACAACATTTAAACAAGCCTGTGAAATACTGCGACATATAGTCTGGTCAGATGAGATCAAAATTGGAGTCTTTGGATGCCATAATACACACCATATTTGGAGGCCAAATGGCAAATCAACACAAAAACACCAAACCAACAGTGAAAGTTTGAAGATGGGAATATCATGTTGCAGGGATGTTTTTCAACATACAACACTGGCAAACCTCATGTAATTGAAGGAAGGATGAATGTGCCGAGACATTGATAAAGATCCTCTGCTATTGGCCAGGATGATAAAGATGTATGGGGGTGGACATCTTGGCAAGACAATTATCCCAAACACACAGCCATAGAAACTCTTAATTGGTTTCAGAGAAAGAAAATAATGCTGCTAGAATGGCTCAACCAATTACCTGACCTGAATCTAATATTAAATTGATGGAAGGAACTAAAGCTCAGAGTTCATAGGAATGCTCGGAACTGAAGAGTGTTTGTGGGGAAGAATAGGACAAAATCACACCTGAGCAATGCATGTGACTAGTTTCTTCATACAGGAGTGTCTTGAAGCTGTCACTACCAACAAATGCTTTTGTACAAAGTATTACATAAATTTCAGTGAGCATGTTTAATACTTTTTTTTCCCTGTATCATTTCTCATTATTACACTTCATTAGCTTTATGGACATCTATGGTTTGTTTGTTTGTTTTTTTGCCTGTGTGGATTGGATGGATTGTTACCAACACCTGGTGAGAAATTCATGTCATGGATATAGATATAACCATTTATGTATTTGTTTCTTGATAGACTCTATTGAATGTTTAGCAGTAATAAATCAGAAAGAAAAAGTCATCATTTTGAAGTCCGTCTTCACGGACAGCTAGCTTGTTTACTTACTAATTTGGTGTGTAGTCTAATGATTTAAGATTCTATTGAACATTTGTAAAGTTACATTTACCTGCCCCATCCTTACATCATTGTCATCACCTACTCAATCCATTACACTCAGCTGACACATATAATCCTCTAATGAGTTCGCAGGGGAAGTGTCTTCCATCACAAATCAGACAGTAAACAATTACATTATTTATTTTAGCTTTGCGTCAAGTGGATGAAAAGAGATGGATTTTTTTAAACAATAAGTGTATCACATACAAAAAAAAGTTTAGGAAGAGATAGGAAATGATGTAACAGTAATGCTGAAAGAGTTAATTTGATAAATTTAAAATAGAAAGCAATCATACATAATGTCACATCTCCACCTGGACCTGCTCCAGTAACGTGTTCTTTAGTCACCAACCATTTTCCATATTCATTTTGCAGGCATTACTGAGTCATGGAGATGTCATGGGTAGTATGTCGGCTGACGTATCGCCCACAGTGGCTGACCACGCCGCTGCTATAGGCTAGTGAGCTGGGAGGGCTGAAGCCAGGGTAAAGTACTTCAAACAGGAGTGGTCTGTGGAGGGAGTGGTGAGGAGGAGGATCTTGAGACAGTGCAGGTAATGGGAGCCACAAGGGGGGGACGTTCTATCATCCAATCCCCGCTAAGCTCACTCTGCTGCGATGTCATTACCAGTCCAGTCATCACTGAGCAACAGGAGCAGCGCTGGGGTGAGTCTGACACAAAACTCATACGAGAATGAATGTCAGGCTAAGCCTGCAGAAGTGACGGGTTCTGATAGATGTCTCTCCAGATAATCACCATATGAAGAGTTCACAACTCCATCTCACACATATACTCAATATTTTAATAGTGATAGGACCATGCTAATATTACTTTTTAAAATTTAGATATACGTACATTCAAGGTACTATTCTATTGTATCTTTCATATAGAGTATACAAATTTATGGATACAGATTATAATCAGAACCACTCATGGATATAAGTTATAATCAGAACCACTTGACCTGTTTCCCCCACAGCATGAGTTCATTAGGAGTGTCAGATATGTAATTATAGGAATCCATAACAGCAACATGGAAAACAAAAAATTGTCTTATCATATATTTTTGTTGATCTCACTGATCCATGCCCTTAAAGTGGATGTCACACGCGTCGATATCGCTGTCAATGTCGCTCGTACGTCACGGATTTTCAGTCGCTCAAGCGACGTAAAAGTGACGCAGGAGCGACATTGAAGCGTGTGACCAAGCGATGCAACCAGCGATATGTCGCTGATCGCAGGTTTCACTGCTAGATGTAAAACCTGTCGCTCGTCGCTCAGTAGACCATGTGCATGGCTGCGTGTGACACTAAACTCAGCGACGTATTTTCTATTTTGACAACGTACAAGCGACTAAATAAAATCGCTCGCAAGATGGCGACATCACCACATCGCTGGGTCATATTGACGCGTGCGACATCTTACCTGCGATAATTCCACATCGCTCAGGCGATTAATAATTTGTGACGCATGAGCGATATCGCGGGCGACATTGACACGTGTGACAGGCCCTTAAGATTCTTCATTAGTTTTCAAGATGCATGCTGGTGAGGTAGATCCTCTGGGATTATATTCACTTCTATTCAGATTTTTGTGGAAGTCATATGATCCAGATGCAATTAAAGTGAAGGATAAACATCAAATGTTATCGTTGGGAATGCGATTAAAAAATGACTAGTGGTAGCTTCAAAGTAAAATTATCCTTATTTACAATATTTTTCAGATTATAAGAAGCACTTTTGTTCCCCCAAATTTTGGGGAAAGTGGGGGGTGTGTTTTTTAATCTGAATATATGAATAATACTGCAGGGGAGGTGAGGGCAGCTCTGGAGCCTGTCCGGGGGCTGGGGGAGGCTAGGGCGGGCTGGTGCAGGCTGCAGGAGGCAGCGCCAGCTCATGTAATATGCACTGGCGCTGTCCAGTACTGCGGTGCTGTAACCGCATTGCGGTGGTGGACTGGGGGAGCAGCGCATATTACATGTGCCTGCGCCCCCCCCCCCCCAGTGATGGCACATGCCCCCCCTGTGTTCAATATGGCCTCCATGCTGCTGCCCATAGTAAAATCAAAAAACTTCACTTACCTTCTCCAACGCTGTTCTCCTGGTGTCTCCCTGCTTGCCGTTGTAATCGGGCACGCAGAGATGATGTCACTCTGCTGTGCCGATCACATGACCAGCACCAAGAACCAGGAAGTGGAGGAGCACAGCGGCAAGTAGGGAGACACCATGAGGATAGTGCTGGAGAAGGTAAGTAAAGTGTTCTTTATTTTATTATGGGCAGCAGCATAGGTGCCATAGCCAGCACAGGTGGACATGTGCCAGCCATAGGGAACGTCTGCCAGCCACAGGGGATGTGTGCCATGCCCCAGGAGACATGTGCCAGCCATGGGGGATGTTTGCCATCAATAGGGGACGGGTGCCAGCACAGGGGGACATGTGCCAGCCATAGGGGACGTGTGCCAGATACAGTGGACGTGTGCCAGCCAAAGGGGACGTGTGCCAGCCATAAGAGACGTGTGCCAGCCACAGGGAACATCTGCCAGCCATGGGGGATGTGTGCCAGCCACAGGGGACGTGTGCCAGCCACAAGGGACGTGTGCCAGCCATAGGGGATGTGTGCCAGTCATGGGGGCATGTGCCAGCTATGGGGGACGTGTGCCAGCCATGGGGGACGTGTGCCAGCCATGGGGATGTTTGCCTGCCATGGGGGATGTGTGCCATCAATAGGGGACATGTGCCAGCACAGGAGGATGAGTGCCAGCCATAGAGGACGTGTGCCAGCCATGGGGGACATGTGCCATCAATATGGGATGTGTGCCAGCACAGGGGGACGTGTGCCGGCAATAGGAGACATGTAGCATCTCTGGGGGATGTGTCCCAGCACTAGGGGGCTATATCCAATATAAGGGGGTCATATCCAGATTAAGGGGCTGTATATACATGATTCCTCCAGCTACCATGGCGGTAGCACCGCGTTAAGGCTGCCAAAACCTATGTTTTTAACGCAAGCCCCATTTAACTTTAATCTGACCCTAGCCTAAAAGACAGTAAACAGTTACAAACTCTCTGTCCACTAGGTCACTGGCAAATTATAGCAAAGATTAGGCAAACAAGCAGCCTTAAAGGGAACCAACCACCCCAAATGACCCCCCCGGACTGTTAATATGTGTCCCTACACCCAGCACACACATTTGGGGCAATCGTTTTTGCTAAAAAAACTGTTTAGTAGAAGCTAAGATATAGCTTTATGAAGTTTAATAAATTCTGACGAATGGGTGTTACCTAGCTTTGTCCTCCTGCAGTGTTCGTGCCTGTCAGCCTCCTCTTCCCCCCTCCCTTCAGTGAAGCCCTTCTGTGCAAGCCGAAAATGCCCCGCCTGTCTGCTGCTGCCTGGTAAATTATGCACGCCCCTCTCACCTTCTAAGAGGCTGGCCGTGTCATGAAAGGGGCGGGGCTAAATCGCGGCATGCCGGAGCCCCGCCCCCTTTCATTTTCGGCTTGCACAGAAGGGCTTCACTGAAGGGAGGAGGGAAGAGGAGGCTGACAGGCACGAACACTGCAGGAGGACAAAGCTAGGTAACACCCAGTCGTCAGAATTTATTAAAGTTTATATCGCTATATCTTAGCTTCTACTAAACAGTTTTTTTTAGCAAAAACGATTGCCCCAAATGTGTGTGCTGGGTGTAGGGACACATAGTAACAGTCCGGGGGGGTCATTTGGGGTGGTTGGTTCCCTTTAAAAACCATGAAATGCTAATAATTTATTAAATCTAACTTAAAAAATATAAATATATTTAAAATTAAAAATAAATGAATTTAAGGAGAAGCATCACTACTTTTATACTGATGACATATCTTAATTACATTGTAAGTAGGTGGACAGGCCGTTACATTCTTCCTGAAGACACCAATCATATTTGTGAAATGTTCGTATTTCTGTAATGTTTTCCTGTGGTAACAAGTGTTAATTTCCCTGTGCACTGCCTTACTAATCACTAGACACAAGAGGTCACTGTCTTCCTTTTTACTTTTATATAGACTCTAGTTTGTATAGCACTGGATGAAAGGTTAAGTCTGCCCAGCAACAGGTAGCAGGGGCAGAAGTAGTTAATGTTATGACTTGCCCTCTGAAGGAAGAGTGATAGAGACCAGTGTGAGTCAATTCCTGGTTCAGGAGGGAGTTGTTGGTGAGCAAGGAAGAAGTGAAGAAAACTTCTGAAAAAGGTAAATGTTGGGTGTGTCTCAAGTATAAGAGAGCAAGTCTAGAAAGGAAACCTTTGGTGGTGACAAAAAGCTACCATTTAGGCAAGTGAGTGATACCTACTAGAAAGAGACTTTTGTGGGAATGAATCCAGTGTTAGCCAGCTGTAAGGGGGACCTCATAAAGGAAAAGATCTGCCTATCTGAGAACACAAGAAGAGGGAAGCAATTCTAGGAGCAGCCTTTGTAAGGGATCCCTGCAAGTAGTCTTGATGAAGGGTACACAGTGTAAACCACTGACTTGTGTGCCCCTGTATCAGGAGGATGGAGGCTCACCATATCTTTTCTGTCTGCATAATGTTCACTAGTAATGTGCTGTCGTCTGAAACCAGTATGTATGTGCATCCGTATTATAAAGAAGAGAGTGTCAAGTGCTACCATTTATACATAAGTACATTCTCCGTTAAAAAGGACTCTGTTTTCATCAACTTGTCTGGCTTTATAATACTTTTGTCTGAGATAATACAGAGCGCTATTGACCTGACTATAAAGGTGTCCATGGAAACCACATTACCATCACACACATCCAAAATCCCCAATATTCTGTAGCAGGTAGATGCATGCGAGTCTGATACAAAGCCGTTCTTGGGGTCAACTTTGACCAGATGTTAGCAGTTGCAGAGTTATACAGCACAGTATTGTCAATTAAATAGTGGCCACTGCCTGGTACTGCAGAACTGCTACTAGAGTCACTGACATTTTTTTTCACAATAAAAAAACTTACTCATAGTTATTTTGGTGTAATTGGTCTGGCTTTTGTGCGTAAATTGTTTTGGAAAATAGTTCTATTTAGTGTATGTTTATCTTTACACACTGGTATAGTAAGGGAGGTGTCTTATAAACACTTCTCCATTACTAACACCACAGCTTAATTCCAGCTGTGTTTTTGGACACAGCTGACGTTAACCCAAACTACCATATCCCCGACTGCCAATGCACCAGGGCATTTGGGAAGAACCAAGGTGAGGCACCAGAATTGGCGCGTCTAATATGATGTACCAATTCTGTGGTGGCTGCGGGCTAGCATTTTAACCTTGGAAGGGATCAAGATCCATGGACCTTTTCAGCCTGATAATGGGGAACCCAAGTCATTTTTTTAATTATTTATTTATTGGGTTAAGTAAGCATAAAAAGCTGTACAATAAACTTAACATGGAAAGCACTAAAGAGTGCAAGTTAATATGTAGGGTGTTGGAAAATTATATACCTGCAGGATATCAATCTATATATCTAGCTATTAGGGATGAGCGAGTCTACTTGTTACTATTCGTTACTCGACGAATAATACGGTACTCGCTCTACTCGTTACTCTGCGAGTATCCTTGCGATTATTCGCACAGTAACTAGTCCAATGTAAATGAAGGGAAATGCAATTCCTCTGCTGCTGGACCCTATAAAGAGGTCTTGCAGCAGAGGAAAAACCTGCAATTCCCCATTTCATTGTTTAAAAGCCAGCGGTAAAAAGCCGCTGGCTTTTAAACAATGCTGACAGCTGCTGACAGCTTTCCTGCCGCCTGACAGCAGGATCCTCCGCTCCCCCGACCGCCTCCCCACCCTACCCTAACTTAGGATCGGGTGGGGAGGCTTCGAGGGGAGCGGGGGATCCTGCTGTCAGCAGTGGCTGGCACTATCGTTCGGGAGGAGGGGGGGGCGGTTCACTCACCGTCCTCCGCAGCCTCTGTCTTCTTCACTGTGTCTTTGCGACAGCAGCCGCATAGTATGTCAGCGGCCGCCAAGCGCGACCGCTATCACAGCATTGAGTGAAAACCGGATTCTCCTGGATTGGCCCGGGCCGGTGCAGTCCGGGACAATAGAGCCCCATGTCATGGGGCGCCGGATTGCACCTGACGGGTACAATCCGGGAGAATCCTATTTTCAAAACTGGTTTCTCCCGGATTGTACTGGTCCGGTGCAATCCGGCGCCCCATAAATGGGGCTCTATGGTCCCTCATTGCCCCGGACCAGGGCAATCCGGTTTTCAATCCGGCTTTCTATTTTTGACCTTCCTGCCTGGATTTTCAAATGAAAAGCTGACTCAGGTCAGCTGTTCATTTTAAGTAGCAGTGCTGGCAGGGCTCATGTGAGTTCATGCTTGCCTGCATGAACTCACATGAACTTTCCCAGGGTGCACAGCTCTGCTACATCTCTGGTGGAGATTCTCTACCAGAGATGTAGCAGAGCTAAAGAAGAACCCTGGATTGGACTACGTCGGAAAGAAGACGATTTTTTTAAAAATAAAGATGGAGTCCCTAAGTGTCGTTTTGTTTTTTTTTTCAAATAAAAATAATTTTTCTCTGTGTTGTGTTTTTTTTTAAATTCACTAGAAATTCATGGCGGTAATGTCTACTATTGGCGTGACCGCCATGAATTTCGGGCTTGGGGCCAGCTGATAATACAAAGCTGACCCTAACCCCTTTATTACCCAGTGAGCCACCGCACCTGGGCCCTGGAAGAGTTGGGTTCAGCTCCAGAAAACGGCGCTTCAATGAACGCGCCATTTTCTGGGGTGGCTGCGGGCTGCCATTTGCAGCGGGGGGTGCCCAGAAGGCTTGGGCCTCCCTGCGCTGCGGATTCCAGCCCCGAGCTTCCTAGCTGGACCTGGCTGGACATAGAAATCGCGCGGAGGCCCACACAATTTTTTTTTTTATTATTTCATGAAATTCATGAAATAATAAAAAATAACGGCTTCCCGATATTTCTGTGTCCACGCAGGTCAAAATAGTTAGCTGGGGGTTGGGGGCAGCCGTTGCCACCTGCTGTATCTGGCTGGCATACAAAAATACGGCGAAGCCCACGTCAAAATTTTTCTGAAAAATCCATTAAACAATCCTCTAAAAAGGGACTGCATCTTTATTAACCTATTGACCATGGTCGAGGGGTTAATAAAGATGCAGTCCCTTTCATTCATATTGCTTTTTGGATTTTTCAGAAAAAAAGTTGACGTGAGCTTCGCTGTATTTTTTGTATCCAGCCGGATACAGCAGGCAGCGATGGGCTGTCACGAACCCCCAGCCAGGTGCCTATCTGTACCTGGCCGGACACAACAATATAGGGGAGTCCCTTTTTTTATTATTTCATGAATATCATGAAATAATAAAAAGAAATGCGTGGGGCTCCACGCTATTTCTATGTCCAGCCAGGTCCAGTTAGGCAGCTGGGGGCTGGAATCCGCAGCGCAGGGAGGCCCATGCTTTCTGGGCACCCCCCACTGCGAACGGCAGCCCGCAACCACCCCAGAAAATGGCGCGTTCATTGAAGCGTCATTTTCTGGCGCTGAACCCAACTCTCCAGGGCCCTGGTGGGGTGGCTCACTGGGTAATAAAGGGGTTAGGGCCAGCTTTGTATTATCAGCTGGCCCTAAGCCCGAAATTCATGGCAGTCACGCCAATAGTAGACATTACCGCCATGAATTTCTAGTGATTTTTTTTAAAAAAACACAACCCTTTGTTCAGACACTCATATTTAAGTCACATGCTGTCCATTTCCTTGATCCTCCTTGAGATTGTTTTACTCCTTCATTGGAGACCAGCTGTGTTTAATTAAACTGATAGGACTTGATTTGGAAAGACACACACCTGTCTATATAAGACCTCACAGCTCACAGTGCAAGTCAGTCCAAATGAGATGGACATGAAAGGCAGTAATTCTTTACCATACCGATTTTTAAGCATTTTTGCTTAATACACCAAAAAGATCCGAAAGGGTTAAGATTAACAATTATAGACCAAATACCATCCACTGTACAAAATCGGTACGGTACGCTAATAAAAAGAGAGAGTTTCTGGATATTCAAATTGGGGACGTTGTACCCAGAGGGCTTGAACTTAACTATAGAAAACATTGTTAAATAACTTGTGCGTTAGTGTGGCTGTTTATTGATTTTTAATACTGAATTTCAATGTTGAGTATGGATTGTAATATTATGAGTATGAATTTTATTGATTTTCTAATGATTCAATAGGGCAGTTTTATGAGAATATAATATGTTTTTAATATATGATTACTGTTATTTATTTTTATTTATTGTAATTATTTTACTAGATATGAATATACTTATAAATGGGGAAATGAGGACTGCCTTCACATACGTGTTCCCCTCCGCAGCGGTCTTCGGGGGGATCCGCGGTGTGGCCGCGGCGTCGCGGGCCCCTATCTTTTTGGTGGGGGTGCACGTTGTTGCGCTTGGCTGCGCGTGGCCGTGCGAGCCCATTTGCTGCCGTGTGTGGTCTGTGCGCAGGCGGTGACCTGCACGCGGGTTCGGGTCATGTCCGTATTGGGAATGCAATATTTTGCGTTCGTGGTGTGGGCGGGACTGTGTGGTTTCTGCGCGGGCATCCGTCTGGGCACGGATCGCATGTGGCGGTGGTTAGGTGCGCGCGGTAGTGCGCGCCGCTATGCGCTCCCGTTGTGGAGGTGGGGGCTTGCGGTGCTGCGGGCGCGTTGCGGGTCCCCTCGCGGGGCGGGGGCGCGGGTGTGAAGGTGCCCTAAGGGTAAGTTTTTAAAATAATTTTAACTTTCACATTTTTTTTTTTTTTTTTGTGGGATTTAACGCAAAATAATATTTAGAATGTGAAATAAGCGATGTTTTATGAGTAATTTTAAAATGATTTATGGTGTTTTTAGGGAAATTAGTGTCTGTATAGGAATCTAGAATCTATCCATTATGCTGAGTTGTTGTTATAAGAGTATGTAGGGGTTAAATTGACCACATGTGTTTTTGCTTTGTAATTGGATGTTACCCCTTTAAATAGACCATTCCTCACAATTCCTGTAAACCCCCACCTGAGTAAGATAGCAGGTCGCTGTTGAAACGCGCGTAGTGGACAAACCAGAATAAACAGGTCTACTTTAATTATTGGTATCTGCTTCTCTTTACTGAGCGCTCCTAAATAATACCAGAATTACTGCCTTTCATTACCATTATCCCTTATGGGATCTGGCTGGAGCTGCACAGTAGTGAGGAAGCTTAGTTAGAGAATCAAAGAACCTGCCCTGATGTCAGAGATCCCTGGTTAGAAGACCTAGGCGGAACATGTGACCTAAGGAGACGGCTGGGTGCGGCGACGCTTGGAGCGATACATAGGAATCAGCAGCTACACGCTGACACCGTGGTTGTGCACGGACAGCACAACCAGTCCAGGTGAGTGGTGATTACCGCCACTAACAATATATCCCCATTAGACCACCGGGTATTATTCAAGATTGCGCCTCTCAATTTTTGTTATTTCATGCAAATGAGATGGACAGACCTAGTTGGCTAACCCTACAAGAACCCAGGAACCTAAGGGGTGGCCTTGAACCCATGGTACTCTCCTTCCTATGTGATAAAAAAAAAGACAGCCCATAGAAACCACAGTAAAAGCTGCCATTCAATCCTGGAGGTATTTAGTCGCTAAATCGACAAATTGTCATCCTACTTCTCCGCCAAATTGGATTCCCATAGACCACCTCTAAGTCATTTCTACACAACTAAAAACAAAAAAATGGAAAAAATCTGGCATTCTTCACATATATATTCGGATATATTGGATAAGAAAAATCGACTCATCCTCTTTCAGACCCTTCAAGCCACTTACAACTTAAAAGAAACCGAAGATAAAATGTGGGAAAAATTCAACGCATCTTTGTGACACATAAATTAAATTTTTTCATCCCCAAAATGTGATTCAAATGCTAAAATTCCCTCAGAGTACTATGTTCTGGAAAACAAGAAATATCTACCAAGACCTGATTCAACATTTTCAAGATCCTCCAACTTAGAAGCTTGGGTGAAAGAATTAGAGCTTCCTATACATCCTGAATCATTAGGAAAAATCTTTGACAATGTGTATGCTAATATGCCATGTATCTTCCTCATTGAAACCTATTATAAAGTCTATTCACGATGGTACCTTACCCCCTTGAAACTTCATTTAATACAGGACCACCACTCACTTCTCTGCTGGCGAAATTGCAACCGCGTAGGAAATCTGACCCATATATTCTGGGACTATAAACATCTTAAGCCTTTCTGGAAAGAGGTTCAATCCCTAATTAGAGACATAACTGGAATTGACATTCACCTCTCCCCAGAATTACCATTACTACTAATTGGAATTGATTCCCTACCAAAGAAACTCAGACCCATCACGGTTCATATTCTTCTCGCAGCCAAGAACAACATCGCTTCTCTCTGGAGAGATCCCCAACCACCATCAATACAAAATACCATAGAAAAAGATTGCTACTCATAATTCATACAAATATTATTTCTCTATTAAGAACCAACAAAATAAATATCAGAAAAAATGGGGAAACTGGAATATACGTTTTCCATCACCATTCCTTCAGAATGTATCTTACACACCTTGTTTCACTAGCCTTACACGACACTCAAACTATAATTATTATCTAAGACTAACTCTGATAAATCACATAAACTTGAGCTAACTACCCAGACCAACCTCTCGCCCCTCAACCTTCCCTTCTTCCTTCCGCCATCCCTCCTCTGTATACTTCTGCTGTTGTAAATAGCTTACCAAAACCTTCGAGTTTATGCTATGTTTGTTTATTAATACTTATTCTACATATTATAGCCCTTACCTGTATTAGAATACATTCAGAGTACATTCAAACTAAATTGATATTAGATATAATACACTTTTTTATGACTCACCAAGGGGTCTATGGAAACTCGGAACCTGGGCGTGGAGTTGGAGGGATGTCACTGGTGGCCTGCCCGGACCCGTAGCCCTGATGTCGGCCCAAAAATTGGGGGAATTGTAGAAAGGGGAATAAAAAAAAAAAAAAAAGAAAAGTTTGTCGTGATGCCACCTGCAGATTCTGGTGATGTTCACCAGCGCCGCTGTCAGACCGCCGGGAACGATGGTATTGCAGCTTGGGTGGTATGGCTCCCTGCAGGTGGAGCCGGGTCCCCGGGGCAGGATAGCACGGCACTTGTTGTCGTGGTGCTGGGTGTAGGCAGCGCATCTGTGCAGCAGTTGGTGCAGAAAGGAGACATGTAGGCCTTGTGACTCTGTATGGGTGCTTTACTGAAACCGGTTCAGATGATACTGCAGGTTACAGTTTGCACACTCTTTGAACGGGTCGCTGGAGGGGTTGTCACTGAGGAGGGTAAAGTCTCTTTGAGGTTCCCATAATATACCTTCTTTTGTCTATCCTACGTCCTTCTGCCTTTACTTGAGCCTCCTTACTTTCTTTGTGTTGCCCTGCACAGCCCGCTTGTCTACCAGGCCCGTTGAGTGCTATGAGGTACCCTTCTTCTCTCTAAGGGGCTCGACCCGGTTTGGGTGATTCTGATGGGACTGCACGTTCTGGACGGGGATGTCGGGGTTGCTGAACTAACCCGTGACTGACCGTTGTCGACATCTCAGGGGTTGTCTGTATCGTTCCTCGGAGCCGGCACTCCGTTGCTGGACTAGGATTTACCCAGACTATGGAAGATCCGGAACGGGGTTTCCTCTTTCTTTTCCTGGGCCGCTCTTCTCTTTCTCAGGCTTCCTCCCTGGGAGACCCCTCTCTCTTGGGCTCCCTCCTTGCTTCGCTCCTCAGTACGGACTATATCCAACTGTGTAACTCCCCAGTTTTCTTCTTTTTTGCTAACTCTCCTCCCCCTGATCACCAACGTTCACCATCCAACCTGACGGAACTGGAAAGGATCTGCAAGGTAGAATGGCAGAGAATCCCCATATCCAGGGGTGAAAAACATGTTAGGCTGCCTTCAGACTTGCAGATGCATCTGCAGTGTTTTGCAGATGCATCTGCAAGCATCTGCATGCAGACCGTGGCCCCTATGTTTCTAATGGAGCGCACGGCGGTCTGCAGATGCTTGCAGACCGCCGTGTGCTCTCATTGCCCGCCATTAGTGATCTGTGCGCACGCGGATGCCTGCGCACAAATCACACACTCCCGCCCGCACCAGGGACGCAACATCTCGCGTCCATGGTGCAGGCGGGAGTGTGTGATTTGTGCGCAGGCATCCGCCTGCGCACAGATCACTCATGGCGGGCAATGGGAGCGCACGGCGGTCTGCAAGCATCTGCAGACCACCGTGCGCTCCATTATAAACATAGGGGCCGCGGTCTGCATGCAGATGCTTGCAGATGCATCTGCAAAACGCTGCAGATGCATCTGCAAGTCTGAAGCCAGCCTTACATCATTCCCAAGAAGACTCATGGCTGTACTAGCTCATAAGGGCGCTTCTACTCAATACTGAGCAAAAGGGTCTGAATACTTACGACCATGCGATATTTCAGTTTTTATTTTTTAATAAATTTGCATTTCTGTTTTTTTTTCAGTCAAGATGGGGTGCAGAGTTGTTAATGAGAAAATAAAGAACTTCTTTGAATTCACCAAATGGCTGCAATAAAACAAAAAATGAAAAGTTTAAATGGATCTGAATACTTTCTGTACCCACTGTGTCTAATATCTTTTTATTATTTATCTATATATATCTTTAGATAGGATTGTGTTATTATTTATTACAACTAGCTTTCATTTACATATACAGTATAGTATTAAAGTATGTAGAAGATGTTAAAAACACTGCATACAGATGTCATACGAATGCTAGGTGAGAGACAAAAAGTGCGCACTCGCATGACATACGCATGGCACTTATCCCAGAGCGATTATTATACGCAAGTGGGAGCGAGGCCTTGGAGTCTTTGCTTACTGAACCAGATTATTCAATTCTAAGCGCACAAGTACCTGTCAACAAAAATGATCAACACCATAAGAACTTTAGAATTTCCTATTCTCTGTTGTACATTGAGAGACTCAAATAACTACTAATGTAGCCTCACAATTTGGAAGCTTTGTCTTTTTTAAACTGTGGATGACGTACTTCCCAATTGGTTCTACCCAGCAGTTATACGTATATTTTGTATAGTTACTGATGTATCTGAATGGAGAAAATATCTATTTTTTCTTTTTTTGTTAAACCAAATTTTTGGACACAGCTAGTAAATAACTGTACATATCAGGAGTGTTATTTTGTAGTATTTTTTGTTAGTTCTTCTCTCCCTGTAACGCATTCCTCCGGGATATGCTGGACTGAGGACTCCAGTGAGTGTTGCTTTATTTCGGAGGCCTGTTAGTGTCTTTTAAATGTCAAGACATTTTTCTCTTGCCGCTGTTGCTTTCAGCATTGTTTCACCTTTTGGGCACCTCTACCTTTACCCTCTCCAATCTGCAGTCACCACTGTGCTGATATAATCTCAGATTTTCAGCAAATCAACACTATGTACTCCCTGCTGACTAAGAGAGTTTACTACTGACAGGAATAAAAAGATAGTGCCCTGCAGTGGTTTATCTCTGTATTCCTTACTTGCCACAGATGGATCTTTATTCTCAGAGGTTGTCTCAGTAATGTGGGGAAATGTATTGCTTAATTTCTGTTATAGCAGCTATGCATTTACATAAAAAAGAAAACCTACACAATGGTGACCTTATATGTTCTGCTACTTCTTTTACTTCTGTATATACTAAGTGTTATATTCTAGATATCACTGAAATATTAACCCATTAGTAGTGTGAAGGAGGCAAACCAGCTGTTGAACTGTTGTATTCCTGTATTCACAGTAGGTGACAAATAAGATTTTTTAGTTTTGTAATTAAACTAGTGTAACTGCAGTTTACATTTCTATCCAATAATTTAGATGAAGTGATTATAATAAACTTTCAAATATACTTCATAAGAGAAATCTGGAAGAAAACTTTTAAAAAATCTTCCCCCCAAAATATGTCCCCTAGGCTTTTTCTAAACCTGCCGCACGCTGATTGTCAGGGAAATCTGTCTTCAGCTTTACACACAGAATATGGCCATATAAGGGTGGGAGCCCACTGGGATGGGGTACTGCGGGGGATGTCACGGAGGTCCTGGTGCGGACCGTGTCCCGGGTTCCGCAAGTAAATGGGGGGATATTTACAGGGGAGTTTGTCGTGACGCCTCCCACGGGTTGTGGTCAGGGTGACCACCGCTGCTGCAGAACCTCTGGGGATGATGTTTGGCAGCTGGAAATGGAACGGCTTTCCGCAGGTAGAGCCTGGTTCCCTGGGGCAGTGGTATTAAAGTCTATGATGGATGCTATAGATGTTGCAGTATAGGGATGATAGTGGAGACGGTGGCTGCTTGTGAGGGAAAGTAGGGCTTGAATACAAGGATCACACACACTCACGGTTTTTACTGCAGATGTTGGTAGCAGAGTATTGTCCACGCAGTCTGTACTGGGGCCGGGTTGCTCCCACCCTGTCCGGGTCCTCAGCTTCCCACTGCTGTGCTGTGTGTGTGGCCCTGCTGCTGCTTTAGCTGAGCTGCTGGCACTGTCTCTCCTCAAAGGTACCCCCTCTGGTAGGCAACTTGAGACTTTCCGTGTGCTTCTGACCCCACCGTGTTGCTTCGCTGAGGTACAGTGTAGATCTACAACATCCACTTTCCCGGTGTTTACTGTGCTGCGTGTGTCAGTCACAATTTCGGATCCAGTGTCCGGTCTGTGCGCTCCTCCGGGGCGAGTTGTGAAGTCACTCAGTCTCTCAGATGTGTTCCTCTGTTTCTTGTGCTCCTTCCCTCAGACCCTGGCTAGGCCTGGAATCCAGGAGCAGACTGTAGAGAAGCCTGAAGCAGCCTCTTTACACTAAAGTCTCTCTTCCTTAGTTTTCCCAGGAACTGAACTGAACTACTTCCTCTTGACCCAGAATATATAAGGGAGCTGCTATAGCTCCCCCTTCTGGCCCAGAGGTGCTAGTGCAGTGTCAGGTGTTGTGTGGGGAGTGAACCCATGTTGATGTTCCTGTGGTACATTAACCCCTGGGGTGCCACATAAGCGTGGGCTGGGCCTACACAGTGTGACTGTGTAGCGTTGCTGCTGCTCATCTGTATATTGTCAGTTTACCTCAGGCGAAGGAAGCTCGTCAGGCTGTCAGCACACAGCTCCTGTGATCTTATCTGACTTCTCTACATTCACATCAGGTCTGCTCCATGTTATCAGCTGATGGCCTCCACACAGCTCCTCAGCTGATTGCTCAGAGCAGAGCGATGTGAGTGCAAAGGAGTTAGATAAGATCACAGGAGCTGTGTGTTGATAGCCTGACAAACTCCATATGCCTGAGGTAAATTGACAATACACAGATCAGCTGTAGCCATGCTACACTGTGTAGGCCCTGTCTCCCCACCCTTATATGGCCATATTCAGTGTGTGGAGATGTTCCTGACAACCAGCATATGTAGGTCTAGAAACAGCCTAATGGGGACATCTACTGGAAGGTTTTTGAAATGTTTTCTTCCAAATTTTACTTCTGAAGTATATTTGAAAGTTTATAATAATCACTTGCTCTACATTATTATTAAAGAAAAGTTTAAATGTCGGTTACACATTAAATATTTTTCTAATACATTAAGTATTATTCTTCTTTTATAGTGAATGCTGCTGTTTTTGCAATATAGCTATAGGTAAAGTGTTAATTTTCTTACATGGAATGAATCCATACATGAGGAATGAGTAAATGTCTCTGTGTAGACTAAGCGCAGATTATATTACATTGATCTATTACTCAGAAGCTACCGCTTCCTAAAAGCTACTGAGGACAGAAGTGAAGTCACATTATCATCCATAACTTATTTAAATTGCACTTGACAAACAGAGATGTGTGGTCCCCTGCAAAGTCAGGCATCACAAATATCTGTTAACTCTGATGGTGTGAGAAACCAGCTCTTCAGTTATAGTTATGCACACGGATCTAATGCTCCCCTGGGATTGAGTGATGCTGGATAGAAAGGAGGCCAGCCAGTGCCTTAGCTGTAGTCGTTGTTGGTACTCCAGCAAAATTTGTGCAGCCATATGAGACATAGTGTCCACGCAGTGCCCCAATGCCAGACAACTTCAGTTAGAGATCAAAAGAAAGGTCTTGATATGAGTTGCCATCAATGGGAAGAGAGCTCAGGTACTTTTCCTGTAAGCCTGGTGTGCCATGGAAGCCAAGGTCCAGGTTGAGAGGAGATGTTTTAGAGCAAAGTATAGTGCTATAACCAGCGGGAGTGAGGAGACCTGCTGCACATTACCGGAAAAGAGTTGGGTTCATTACACCATTAGGGGCTGTTGACTCTGTGTACTGAAAAACTGTGGAGAGCTGTTAACGTCATCATCATCATCATCATCAACTAGTCCAATTTAAAAGAGTTTTTCAGTTGCACCTGAGGTCTGGACATGGCTTATTGAGACAGGCTGATCCTGTACCCCATCCACAACTTTCACCCCTTTTTACTCTGCTGAGGACAACCTGCCAGCCGGTCAGAATACCATAACTGTTGGCTGTCATTATTCTCTAGCTCGGTGAAGGGCAATCTAGACAGAAAATGACATACTTGTAGTGTTGGGGACCAAATGTTAGTTCGTGTGACAAGCTGACATTACTGGGCTTGACTAGCTTACATGGCAAGCATAGCCTGATGTTTCCTTTTGAAGAATAAATAATAAATTACATAAATAATACATTTTAAGTCCACATGGTCATGGAGTTCTTTATAAAAGTGTAGCGACCGGTGGTAAGGCCGCGGGTGTGTGTGTATGATTTTTCTCAACAGAATCCCCATACTCAGGTTTAACCGATAATAACGTTTCTTTACTGTAAAACATATTTATATCACAGTCAACCGAACTATATGCGCACTTGTATATATTAGAGTCTCTGAATCTTCACTTCTGCCGGGTACGCAGCAAGAAAAAACACAACAATGAAGGTATCTTTCCCTAACTTTCCCTAAAATCACGTACCAGTCTATCACAGAAGAAGATGTCGCTCCCACGTAGCAGGCCTGGGGATCTCCTCAGTCTTCTTCTTTGGTCTCCTTCCGCAGGTAACAGAATTTTCTTTGTTAGTCTCTCCCAGTCTCAGGGCACACCGAGCAGCAGAAGGGAGCCCACAGCAGCACAGAAGTCTCTCTCAGTCTCGGGGGCACACCGAGCAGCAGCAGGAGGGAGATCACGGCAGTACAACTGGCTCCCTTATGTCGGTCACGGCCCCTGCACATGCACCCTGGGTGCTCGGCGGGCAAGGTTTTGCAGAGCGGCCAGAGTCACAGCACCAAAGTCCAGTGGCCCAGGATCAGTCACAGGGGCTTCTGCGGGGTGATTTTTCCGGCAAGGTGTTGCAAAGTAGTCCACTTTCAACAGACATCCACAGGCAGATCTTCTCTGGTTCAACTCTGGATTTATGCTGCTCTGATTCTCTGCTTTCACTTCCTGGGTAAACAACAGAGATGGTGGGGGATTTCCACCCTCTGTGATTGTAGAGTCCACTGATGCCCCCTGGTGGACAAGTGCGGACTGTGCACAGTTCATTTCAGTGTCAATTTCAATAATACAATCTGAATTGTACACCTCATTACATACCCCCCCACTTAAAGGTTGACAGTCCCTGTCAACAACCATCGGCTCCAAGGCAGTGATGGCCGTTGATATCACAGGGATTGATCTCCGGCGGAGTAGGGACCTCTGTTGGGGGAAACCGTCATCCCCCCGTTCACCTTCGCTCCCTTGTTCAGGGCTCACAATATCTCCAATAAACTCAGTCACGTTTTCTACCCGGGGAGAGTAGGATCGCCGGCGGTAGCGGCGCCGGTTGGGGGCAAATCTGCTTCCTTTAACGGGAACACCCCCAGGACCGGTGACATCGGCAGCCTCTGTACCCCTCTCTCCCTTCACAACATCAAACTGTACCACCTCCCCATCACCAACACTGCGGAGGCACTTACGGAGGATTGTTACGCTTTATGGCAGTCTGATGTACAAACACGTCATCCTTTGTGTCATTCCTGTTGATGAAGCCATACCCATCGCGGACATTAAACCACTTCACTGTCCCCTGGACCCGAGTGGCCAGCACTTGCTTATCGGTCTGGCTCTGTCTCTTCACACCCTTTTCCCTGATCTCCCCTGCCGAGCGAACTGCTTTGGCTGGGGCGTCTAGTTTAAAGGTGGCTGCTGTTGTGGGACATGACTTGCTGGTTCTGGTATATCGGACCCCGGGTGGGGGATGCGGACAACGGTTTGCCCTATGGCGGGGGTCGCCGCATGTCCAGCACCTTCCCATAGGCCGACTGGGTTGCTGTCTCGCTTGTTGGTCTAGCATGAGCTGTAGCTGTAGTATCTGTTTCTGCAACTCTGCTACTATCTGCTTCAATTCCTCCGTATCACTGTTCGGAGTGCTGGCACCAGATATGGACCTGCAGGCCGTAGTATAAGTCTGGTTATAAGCTACTACCGGGAGGAGATTCTGTTGATCACACATCCTGCCGACTACGCCAGATGTAGCAACCGGTGGTAAGGCCGCGGGTGTGTGTGTATGATTTTTCTCAACAGAATCCCCATACTCAGGTTTAACCGATAATAACGTTTCTTTACTGTAAAACATATTTATATCACAGTCAACCGAACTATATGCGCACTTGTATATATTAGAGTCTCTGATTCTTCACTTCTGATGGTACGCAGCAAGAAAAAACACAACAATGAAGGTATCTTTCCCTAACTTTCCCTAAAATCACGTACCAGTCTATCACAGAAGAAGATGTCGCTCCCACGTAGCAGGCCTGGGGATCTCCTCAGTCTTCTTCTTTGGTCTCCTTCCGCAGGTAACAGAAATTTCTTTGTTAGTCTCTCCCAGTCTCAGGGCACACCGAGCAGCAGAAGGGAGCCCACAGCAGCACAGAAGTCTCTCTCAGTCTCGGGGGCACACCGAGCAGCAGCAGGAGGGAGATCACGGCAGTACAACTGGCTCCCTTATGTCGGTCACGGCCCCTGCACATGCACCCTGGGTGCTCAGCGGGCAAGGTTTTGCAGAGCGGCCAGAGTCACAGCACCAAAGTCCAGTGGCCCAGGATCAGTCACAGGGGCTTCTGCGGGGTGATTTTTCCGGCAAGGTGTTGCAAAGTAGTCCACTTTCAACAGACATCCACAGGCAGATCTTCTCTGGTTCAACTCTGGATTTATGCTGCTCTGATTCTCTGCTTTCACTTCCTGGGTAAACAACAGAGATGGTGGGGGATTTCCACCCTCTGTGATTGTAGAGTCCACTGATGCCCCCTGGTGGACAAGTGCGGACTGTGCACAGTTCATTTCAGTGTCAATTTCAATAATACAATCTGAATTGTACACCTCATTACAAAAGAAGGGCAGGTCTGGGGGTAAGACCCCCGGCAGGTGAGTGCAGGGGGAGCAAAGTGGGTGGGTGCAGAGAGGGCATAATTAAAACGGCATACTTGCGGCTTAGTTGTTGGGTTTGATGCCTGTTTCAGTGGGTGTTGCCCGGGACACTATACCGTGCCTAAATCATATTCTATTATGCAACCTGTAGCAAGCTTTAATTAAGTAAGGCGGGTGATGCCTCTAGGTCTTACTCCTAGTCACCCAATTCTATTATAAAGAATTCCTTGACCATGTGGACAAAAATTCCACTGCCCCCCAAAACGACATGCCGGGCCATGCCTATGACTTAAGCTGGTCATGCTGGACCATGCCCACCAGCTAAACTGGTAAAGTTTCTGCCCTCAGTACATGAGTTTAAATCCCAGCAGTGACAAGCTGTGTATCAACTGAAAGCAGTCCCAGGATAGCACCAGACTGTGTAGAAAACTGCAGGAGACACCAAAAGTTGGAAGTAGAAGCTGGTGAATGTGCTATACTTCTCCACTACAAAGACTGACAGTACCGGAGTGAACATTTATGGCTGCCATCAGCCTGACTGCAATGTGAAGGTCGATAATGGTAATTTATGGGGTATTATGCAGATAAAGTGTTCATAGATATAGTATGATGGGGGCCTTTGCACACTACAGTACCTGGCAAAGGTCTGAGGAAACGATATGGTAGTATTATTTTGACACTGTCTTAATGTATTTTAGTATTGCATGACAGTACTTCTGGTGTGACAGGGAGAGTAAACTTAGAGAGTTGCCTATGTGAATATATTTAAAAAAAAATTATTAATGCCTTAAAATAAGTAATCAAAAAATAAAAAAATTGATATGTCACGATTAATGCAATATGTCCTTCAACAGTGAAAAGATTCCGCATCACAACATGAGTAAGGAGACGCCTCATTTAACAGACTTAAGGTTGCTTTTACTATTAATTAGAAAGAAAAACTGTTTAGTGAAGATCAAATCCTCCCATTTGAACAGCTTGGCACTAGAAGTTAAGAACCTGTGACTTGTTCTTCTAAATTGAGAGCCCCTGAAGCAATTTTCAGACCTCTTCAGTATGTGATTCTCAAATAATGAGTGACTTGCTCAGCACCTATGAACTCGCACTCCAAGGCACCCCCTCAGGCCAATGGCCTTCACTTTCAGGTCTTCCAATATTTATTGGCTTAACTTTCTATTCTTATTGGGACATAGCGGTGCACATTTCTTAATAATGGTGCATTTTACTCCAATTAAAATGAATAGGTAGTTATAGAGATTTGTGCTAAAATTATTATACGGCAAACATGTCTTAGCCTAGGGTCACATTTGGGCAGGCAATTGCGTTCACCGTATCCAGATCCGGATGTGGTGAACGCAATTGCCTTCACGCTCATTTTTTTAGGAAAAATGTGTGCAGGAATCCGCAATCCGGTAACCGGATTGCTCCGGAGAATTTGTAATCCGGAGCAATGCGGTTACCGTATACTTTGCTCATCCGTGCTGCAGCAGGGATAAGCAAAGTGTTAAATGAGTATTAACACATTAAATATGAATATTAGCTGTGGGCAACATGTCTCTAGGGCAGTGATGGCGAACCTTTCTGAGGCCGAGTGCCCAAACTGCAACCTAAAACAAAATTATTTATGGCGAAGTGCCAACACGATCATATAACTTAAATTACATCAGGAGTGGTAATCACAAGCGCTGCACAGGGGGAGAGCCAGCAGATGCTAACTCTCTTCCCTGTACAGCACTTGTAGTCCTGAAACATTGATGATCAATTCAATTATTTTAACAATTAATTGATTTTAAACTTACCTTTGCAGTCTTCTCTTCTCTTCGTTAGTGGTCAGACAGCTCATGTGTACTGGACATTGAAGCTGAGCCGCTGCCACTGCCCTTTCTAGAAACAGCAGGTGGACTGATCTGTATGGAAAAAATGCAGAATATTAGACAGATAGGAGATAGATTTTATCATGGAATACAAGCAGATTTCATACTGTAATCATGGTCCTCATCTTGTAGTAATATCTCCATCATGACCCTCTCCTTGCAGTAATGTGTCCCATCCTGACCATCTCCTTGTAGCTATGTGCTCCATCCTGACTCTCTCCGTGTAGTAATGTTTCCCATCCTGACCTTCCCATTGTAGTTATGTGCTCCATCTTGTCCTTCCCCTTCTAGCTATGTGCTCCATCCTGACCCTCTCCTTCTAGTTACGGGCTCCATCCAGATCCTCTCCTTGTAGTAATGTGCTCCATCCTGACCCTCTCCTTGTAGTAATGTGCTCCATCCTGACCCTCTCCTTGTAGTAATGTGCTCCATCCCGACCCTCTCCTTGTAGTAATGTGCTCCATCCTGACCCTCTCCTTGTAGTAATGTGCTCTATCCTGACCCTCTCCTTCTAGTAATGTGTCCTATCCTGACCCTCTCATTCTAGTAATGTGTCCTATCCTGACCCTCTCCTTGTAGTTATGTGCTCCATCCTGACCACCTCCTTCTAGCTATGTTCTCCATCCTGATCCTCTCCTTCTAGCGTTTTGCTCCATTCTGATCCTCTCCTAGCTATATGTTCCATCCTGACCCTCTCCTTGCAGTTGTGCTCCATCCTGACCCCCTTCTTGTAGTAATGTCTTCATCCTTATCCCCTTGTAGAATGCCCCATCCTTGTCCCCTTCGGGAATGTCCCATCCTTGTCCCCTTGTGGTAATGTTCCTATCCTGCCCCATCATGTAGTAATGCCCCATCCTGTTGTAATGCCCTATCCTTGTCCTCTTGCAGCAATATTCCCCATCCTGCAGTAATGCCCTATCCTTCTCCCCTTGTAGTAATATGCCCCATCTGTGTCCCCTTGAAGTAATATGCCCCATCCTGCAGTAATGTGTCTCATCCTTGTCCCCATGTAGTAATATGCCCCATCCAGCAGTAATGTGCTCCATCCTTGTCCCTTGGTATTATTGCACCACCATTTAGTAATATGCCCCAACTTGCCCCCTGGTAGTATTGCCCTATTCTTGCCTCCATTACATAGTAATCTGCCCCATCCTTGTCCCCATCACACAATAATATGCCCCATCCTGCCATCACATAACAATATGCCCCATCCTGCCCCCTGTTAGTATTGCCCCATCCTGCCCCATCACATAACAATATGCCCCATGACATAATAATATGCCCCATCCTGCCCCCTATTAGTATTGCCCCATCCATCCATCCATCATCCTCTTAGTATTGCCCCATCCATCCTCCTCTTCGTATTGCCCCATCCATCCATCCATCTATCCTCCTCTTAGTATTGCCCCATCTATCCATCCTCCTCTTAGTATTGCCCCATCCATCCATCCATCCTCCTCTTAGTATTGCCCCATCATCCATCCTCCTCCTCCAGGTATTGCCCCATCCTCCTCCTCCTTGTATTGCCCCATCCTCCTCCTCCTAGTATTGCCTCATCATCCTCCTCCTCCAGGTATTGCCCCATCATCCTCCTCCAGGTATTGCCCCATCATCCTCCTCCTTGTATGGCCCCATCCTCCTCCTCCTCCTAGATTTGCCCCATCCTCCTCCTCCTCCTAGTTTTGCCCCATCATCCTCCTCCTCATAGTATTGCCCCATCATCCTCCTCCTCATAGTATTGCCCCATCCTCCTCCTCCTCATAGTATTGCCCCATCATCCTCCTCATAGTATTGCCCCATCATCCTCCTCATAGTATTGCCCCATCCTCCTCCTCCTCATAGTATTGCCCCATCCTCCTCCTCCTCATAGTATTGCCCCATGCTCCTCCTCATAGTATTGCCCCATCCTCCTCCTCCTTGTATTGCCCCATCCTCCTCCTCCTAGTATTGCCTCATCATCCTCCTCCTCCAGGTATTGCCCCATCATCCTCCTCCAGGTATTGCCCCATCATCCTCCTCCTTGTATGGCCCCATCCTCCTCCTCCTCCTAGATTTGCCCCATCCTCCTCCTCCTCCTAGTTTTGCCCCATCATCCTCCTCCTCATAGTATTGCCCCATCATCCTCCTCCTCATAGTATTGCCCCATCATCCTCCTCCTCATAGTATTGCCCCATCATCCTCCTCATAGTATTGCCCCATCATCCTCCTCATAGTATTGCCCCATCCTCCTCCTCCTCATAGTATTGCCCCATCCTCCTCCTCCTCATAGTATTGCCCCATGCTCCTCCTCATAGTATTGCCCCATCCTCCTCCTCCTCATAGTATTGCCCCATCCTCCTCCTCCTCATAGTATTGCCCCATCATCCTCCTCCTCCTAGTATTGCCCCATCCTCTTCCTCCTCCTAGTATTGCCCCATCCTCCTCCTCCTTGTATGGCCCCATCCTCCTCCTCCTCCTAGTATTGCCCCATCCTCCTCCTCCTCATAGTATTGCCCATCCTCCTCCTCCTCATAGTATTGCCCCATCCTCCTCCTCCTCATAATATTGCTCCATCCTCCTCCTCCTCCTCATAGTATTGCCCCATCATCCTCCTCCTCATAGTATTGCCCCATCATCCTCCTCCTCATAGTATTGCCCCATCTTCCTCCTCCTTGTATGGCCCCATCCTGGCTGCTGGTGAAAAAAAAAAAATTTCATACTCACCTTTCTTCACCGCTGCTGCAGCTTGCATCCTGTCTCCAGCACTGAGGGCGGTCACGTGATGCCGGGCGCGTCACGTGACCGCTGTCACATGACGCTGGCCGGGAGGGCAGGCTTAGAAGTGTCTGAGAGAGGAGAAATGTCTCCTCTGCTCAGATACAGCTTTGATCTGCCGGCGGTGCGCCGCACGCCGGCAGATCAAACCGGCAGTGTGGTGGCGAGGCTGCGTGCCAGCGGAGGCGGCTCTGCGTGCCACCGCTGGCACGCGTGCCATAGGTTCGCCATCACTGCTCTAGGGGGTGCCCCCCAGAGACATGCTGTTCACTCCACTCAGCTTGTTAGGGTTCAATAAGGCATTTACAGTAAGCCAGCTATTGTAGGCTTTGTAGAAATGTATGAATGAAGCCGCGGCTTCCCTGACAGTAGAGCAGATACTGTACGTAATGGGCAGCGCACCCCCATAGACCTAATGTTAATGTTTACAGGACCTCGGACAGCGGCAGATACTATGCATACATTACGTACAGTATCTGCGCAACTGTCAGGAGCCGTGGTTTCATTCACAAAATTATACAAAGCCGACAAAAGCCAGCAATAATGTAAAGGGTTTATTAACCCCTGACATGCCCACAGGAGTGGACATCATGTCTCTAGGGGGTGTCCACCCCCCTAGAGACATGCTGTCCACTCAGGACAGCATGTCAGGGGTTAACTTAGCTGTTAACCCCATCGCCGCCATTGTCGGCTTTCATTCATTCATTATTACAAGCCGCCGGCTCCCAGCATCAGGACCACTATACTACGCACTTTGCGTTAGCAATTTACAGTACACCATCCTCATTGAGGAGCTGTCTATGGTGCTTACGCAAAGTGCCTAACATAGTGGTTCTGATGCTGGGAGCCGGCGGCTTGTAAGATAAAGAATGAATGAAAGCATACAATAGCGGCGATGGGGTTAACAGCTAAGTTAACCCCTGACATGCCGTCCTGAGTGGACAGCATGTCTCTGGGGGGGGGGACATCCCCTAGAGACATGTTGCCCACATGCATTCTTATTATTTAACCCTTTGTTCATCCCTGCAGCAGGAGGGATGAACAAAGCCGCCGACTGCCGCAGGCACTCACATATGCCTTGCGGCAGTCGCATGGGCTCCCTTGGGAACCCATTATAACAAATCTGCTGCGGCAGGGATACCGCTCAGAAAACTGCAGCCTGCATGATTTTTAACGCAGGCTGCAAATCCGGATGCGGTAACCGGATTGCATGTAATGCAATCTGATTGTTATAATGGGATCCTATGTGCTGCGGTTCCTGATCCGGTTTTGAGCATTTTTAATGCTCAAATCTGGATCAGGATCTGCATAGCCCTGCCCGCAGGTGTGACCCTAGGCTTAAAGGGAACCTGTAATCAGGGGTGCATCAAGCATCCCTGCCGCCTGAGCCCTCCAGCAGCTAAAGTGAGTTCCGGGGGGGAAGTGCTGTCGCTCCACAGCACCGCCGCCCTCCAGCCGCATAGGTGAGTTCCCTTTCGCTCCACAGCGCCGCCGCCCTCAAACAGCATTGCGCCGCTTCTTATCTACAGCGGCTGGCAGCACCGGGCGGCACGCAGGAGGGCGGTGTGTTGTGTTGGTGCCGCCCCCTTCCCTTCTCCACTGCCGCTCCCCCAGCCTGCCTGCCGCTTGATCCACAGGGCTCACACTGTCCTATGGACGGTGCAGCCCTGCCTGTAATTGTCAATAACACTATTAGGCTGTGTTCATACATTGCTTTTTTGTTTGTTTTTATGAGATTTATACAAATTAAAAGCTGATTTTTACAATACTAGCAATAGCTATGAGATTTCAGAAATCTGCACACACAAACTTGCATTTTTCCTGCTAAAATGGAAAACTGCAGTTATGAAAAAAGCATCATGTCAATTCTTTCAGCGTTTTAGCAGATTTTTTTACACCATTGAAAGCAATATGAATGTGCAAAAATTCAAATGCATTTTTTGTTGCGTTTTTGCTGTTTTCGTGGTGAATGAAATGAACTGCATTTAAACATGTAGGGTAGACATATGACATCAGGGCTGCCGCCAGGGCATGATTGCCCTGACAGTTGTCAGGGACCCGGCAGTGATTGACAGCAGAGAGGGCCTCCCACCTCTCCTCCCACCCACAAATGTTTCTACCCTGTCACTCCTCCCATAGGACTGTGTCCACCCTGAAGCGGGTCCACCCACGGTCCACTACCTAGGGTGTGTGTGGAGGTTTTGTGTGAGGGTCCTTTGTGCGGCATCCCAATTCCTTAGTCACAGGAATACTACACACTCTTATATGGGTGCAATACCTGACCAATGGGGCGCCACATACTGAAAAGGCGGTGACCCGGAAAAAAATAAGCTTATACCACCCAAAGCCGCCTGCTTTCAGTCATGTGGGCATGCCCGACGCAATAACAGTCACTGCTAATAACAGTAAGAGCAGCTTCTGTTAGTCCGCTGAGCACTGACTGACAGTCAGCTCTGAAGTGTATCAGTGTAGGGCCAGCTGTCAGTGCCTGGGTGTGCTTATAGCTGCCGCTATCAGAGCTGTGAGAAAGTCACTGAAGCCACATTGCCGGTGGCAATAAGAATTTAAGAATATATTTAATATATTTGATTTAAAGATAATGATTTATGGTGCTGAAGTCCTACCATTGCATAAAGCTGGTGCTGTGTCATAGCGGACTCACACAAGTGTGTGAGCTTGATAAGGAGGCCAATAGATAAAGAGATAATGAAAAATATTCAACAAAATAGTTAAGATAGAAGAATAAAAAATAAAAATTAAGAAGAAGTAAAAGATAAAATTCCTAGTATAATGAGTGAGCTAAATGTAAACAGAATGTATAGTAGCCCACAAGAAATAGAATTACCGTATGATAATATGTACTGCATGGTATAGTTGCACAATATAGTTGTGAGGAAATTGAAATCTTAAAAAATATAATGATTAAAATATAATCATTAACCCCTTCCCGACCCGTGACACAGCGTCTGCACCATGAAAAAAGGTGCCTTCCCGACCCATGACGCATACGCTGTGTCACGGCAGGATTCTGTTCCTGCAGCTCGAGTGAGGGTTTCACTGAGTCACTCGAGCTGCAGGTACATGAAGACCTCCAGTAAACCCCAGGGGGATGGCTTAGACCCCCATGGCTAGGAACCCTCCAATTGGCAGTTTTATTTTCACTTAAAAGTTAAACTGCCAATTGGAGTGATTGTAATATATCACCAATGAAACTTGGTGAGATATTACAATCCATTGCATCCCTCTCATCCCCCTGCCCTGATCAAAACCCCCTTGCCCCTGATCTAATCCCCCACCCCCCGATCTGTTCCCCCTGCCCCTCTTCTCTCCCCCTGCCCACCAGTGATCACCGTTAATCAGTGATCACCTCCTCCCGCTTACCCTCCGCTGTTGGCTCCTCAGGTCCTGCTGTATCCTCCGGTCCCCGCTCCTCCAGTCCTCACTCCTCCGGTCGGCTCCCATGGAAATGAGAATGCAGAGGAGCAATGGGACACAGAGCCAGGGCACAGCGACAGCCCTGTCACTGTGATCCATTGTGTGATCACTGTGCCAGGGCTGTCAGATCCCTTTACTGCTGCTGCAGTGAAGGGATCTGACAGCTCTGGCACAGTTATCCACATAGTGGATCACTGTGCCCTGGCTGTCAGATTGCTTTCTGCAACTCGATCCCCATGCTGGGGGATGAGGCTGCAGAGTATCGATCTGACATCCTGGATGCAGTGATCCACTATGTGGATCACTGTGCTGGGGCTGTCAGATCGCTTTCTGTAGCTCGATCCCCATGCAGGGGGATCGGGCTGCAGAGTAGGGATCTGACAGCCTGGGCGCAGTGATCCATTATGTGATCACTGTGCCAGGGCTGTCAGATCACTTCACTGCAATGTCGGGTCACCTGACCCAAGCCTCAGAGATCATGTGGTCTCTGAGACTTGGGTTTCCACAGTGATGCTGCACTGTATGGCAATGATCTGCCATACAGTGCACCATCACTATGACACCAGAGACTGCAACAAGAGGACACTTGATCCCTTGCTGCAGTCTCTGGATGTAGCAGAGGTGATCGAGCGTCGTGGGACCTTCGTTGTGGACTACGTCAGAGGCGATCGAGCGTTGTGGGACCTTCATTTTCGTTGTGGACTACGTCGGATCTTTATAATAAAAATCGAGTCTGAATTTTGTTTGAGTTTTTTTTTTAAATAAAAAGATATTTTTCTGTATGGTGTATTTTTTGACTAGTTACTAGAGATTCCTAATGGCCGGGTCTAACATTGGCCCGACATTATAAATCTCAAGCTTAGTGCCAGCTGCCAATAAAAAAGCTGGCATTAACCCCTTTATTACCAGTTTGCCACTGGCACCAGGACAACTGAAGAGTCTGGGTACAGAGCCAGAAAATGGTGCTTCAATGAATGCTCCATTTCTGGGGCGACTGCAGGTTGCAATTTGCAGCATGGGGGGCCCAAAACGCTTGGGCCTCTCCATGCTGAGGACGTGCTGCAAGCACATCAGCGGTAACAACAACATCTACACCAACTTATCCATGTAATGCTGCTTTCACATCAGCGGTTTTCGCTGATCGCGGCAGTTGCGGTGAAAAAAACGCAACTGCCGCGATTAACGCATAATGGCTGCACTTGCGGTTCACTTGCGGCAAGCCCCATACAATGTCTATGGGGCTTATGGCAAGTGCGGTTTTAGCACTTGCGGCAGGTGCGGCTGCGAAAAATCCGTGGTATGCCACGTTTTTTTTCGCAGCCGCACCTGCCGCAAGTGCCGAAACCGCACTTGCCGCACCTGCCACACACTTACCACAAGCCCCGTAGACATTGTATGCGGCTTGCTGCAAGTGAACCGCAAGTGCAGCTGTTATGCGGTAATCGCGGCAGTTGCGCTTTTTTCACCGCAACTGCCGCGATCAGCGAAAACCGCTGATGTGAGAGGGGCCTTACATAGATGATGGTGGTGATGTTCCTCCAAATGCAGCAGCGTTCAGCAGAGAGGTGCGAGCTGGGTCAGCGTCTGCTTAGGAAAACGCACAGGGAGGGAGGATAGCTCCGACCAGAAGCTAACCTCGCGACCCCAGGCACGAAAAAATGAGAGCTGTGACGTCACAGAACTCAAAGCTAGTGTGTCTGGTTGGGCACAGAGGCTGACAACAGTGTTCTTACATGTTTCAAAATTGCATGGAATTTCTTTATCAGCCCTTCCCCTGCAGTGAAGAAAATAAGTATTTGATCCCTTGCTGATTTTGTAAGTCTGCCCACTGACAAAGACAGACTATAATTTCAAGGGTAGGTTAATTTTTACAGTGAGATATAGAATATAAAAGATAAATTCCAGATAATCACATTGGCTATGTTATATAAAGTTATTTGCATTTTGCAGAGAGAAATAAGTATTTGATCCCTGTGGCAAACAAGACTTAATATTTGGAGACAAAACCCTTGTTGATAAGCACAGCAGTCAGACTTTTTTGCAGTCGATGAGGTTTGCGCACATGTCAGCAGGAAATTTGGTCCACTACTTTTGCAGATCATCTCTAAATCATTAAGATTTTGAGGCTGTCACTTGGCCACTCAGAGCTTCACCTCCATCCATACGTTTTCTATGGAAATAAGGTCTGGAGACTAACTAGGCCACCCCATGACCTTAATGTGCTTCTTTTTGAACCACTCCTTTGTTGCCTTGGCTGTAGGTTTTGGGTCATTGTCATGCTGTAAGACCCAGCCATGGTCCACTTTTAATGGCTTGGCTGAGGGAAGCAGGTTGTCAGTCAGGATTTTACGATACATGGCTCTATCCATTGTCCCATTGATGCAGAGAAGTAGTCCTGTGCCCTTAGTAGAGAAACACCAAAAACTTAATGTTTCCACAGGTATGCTTGACAGTGGAGACAATATTCTTTGAGTCATAGGCAGCATTTCTCTTGCTACAAACATGGCGAGTTGAGTTAATGACAAAAAACTCAATTTCTGCTCATCTGAGCACAGCACCTTCTCCCAATTACTCTCAGAATCACCAAGGTGTTCATTGGCAAATTTCAGATGGGCCTGCACATGTGCCTTCTTGAACAGTGGGACTTTGCGGGTACTGCAGGATTTTAATCCATTACGGTGTAATGTGTTATCAATGATTTTCTTGGTGACAGTGGTACCAGCTGTTTTGAGATCATTAACAAATTTCTCCCATGTAGTTTTAGGCTGATCTCTCACCTTCCTCATGGGTCCTGGATACCCCAAGAGGTGTGATTTTGCATAGGGCCCCAGATCAATGTTGATTGACACTCATTTTTTTATTTCTTCCATTTTCTTACTATTGCACCAACAATTGTCTCCTTCTCACCCAGTGTCCTACTTATGGTTCTGTAGCCCATTCCAGCCTTGGGCAGGTCTAGGATCTTTTCCCTGACATCCTTTGGCTGCCTTCACACTGCGGACAGGTCCGATCCGGGGCTGTCAGGGGTGAACCTGACAGCCCCAGGCCGGATCAGAGCACAGAACCAGAGGGCTAATATGCCCTTCGGTCCGGTGTGCTGCTGGACACAGCTGCCGCTGCTGATGACTCAGGACCGTGGCTCGCAAGGAGCTACCCGCGGTCCTGAAATAACAGTGGCGTGCAACCACAGGTGTCCGGTTCCCTGATCCTCCCGGATTGGCGGAATCCGGCCCCAAAGGCTCCCATATTAGGAAGCTCCGGTTTATCTGGGAGGATCCGGAGGAACCCGGGAGACGCCAATTTTGGGGAGATCGTTCTCCCCGGACACAAAAACGTTGCAAGTAACGTTTTTGTGTCCGGGTGAAAAATCCAAATTCTCCCGGATTCTTCTGGAGAGATGGAAGCCGGATGGCAGATAGCTGCATCCGGCTCCATCCGGTCCCATAGGATACTATGGGGCCAAAATCCAGTCCGGGGCTGTCACCCCTGACAGCCCTGGATTGGACCTGACCGCAGTGTGAAGGCAGCCTTTGAAAGCTCTTTGGTCTTGCCCATGTTGTAGCGGTTATAGTCTGACTGATTAATTGAGTGTGTGGACAGGAGTCTTTTAGCTGTCTTCAATGCAGGTAATAAGTTGATTAGGAGCATCTAAGGCTGGCTTCACACCACGGGACGATCCAATCCGGGGCTGTCAGGGGTGAACCTGACAGCCCCAGATCAGATTTTGGCCCATAGTATGCTATGGGGCCAGAAGGAGCCGGATGGCAGCTATCTGCCATCCGTTTCCATCTGTCTGGGAGGATTCGGGGAAATTCAGATTTTTCTCCCGGACGCAAAAATGCTGCTTTGCATTTTTGTGTCCGGGGAGAAAATCTCCCCAAATTGGATCCTCCGGATCCGGGGCAATCTGGCGCTCCTAAACATGGTAGTCTATGGGGCCGGATTGCCCCGATCCAGGAGGATCCGGGAACCGGATACCTGCGGCTGAAGTTCAGCATGAGCTACACTGAACTTCAGCACCAGGGAGCTGTCCCCTATGAAGCAGTTCAGCACCATTTCGCAGGGGACAACTGAGCTCGGTTGCATCCTCTACAAATAGGACGGAGGGCATATTAGCCCTCCTGTTCTGTTTGCCATCCCGGTCCGGGGCTGTCAAGTTCACCCCAGACAGCCCCGGATCGGATCGTCCCGTGATGTGAAGCCAGCCTAACTGGTCTGTAGTAGCCAAAATTCCTAATGCATTGTAGGCATCAAATAAACAAATACATTTATATAATTTATACAATGTGATTTTCTGGATTTTATTTTTGATAAAATGAACCTATCCTTAAAATTATAGTCTGTTCATGTCTTTGTCAGTGGGAAATCTTACAAAATCAGCAAGGGATCAAATAATTATTTCCTTCACTGTATATGTCTAGTGGTAAGACTTCTTTCTACCCCCACCCCCATCCCCATGTAATATCCTTCATTTTTTTTGCCTTGATTTATTCTGTAAATACAACTTCAAAGTTTTTTCTAATTCTAAAATTCCCATATTATTTTTTCTAGACTTATTGCCCACCACTCCCTATACTAATATGATGATTGGTCAGACTGTTTTCATTTAAACTGGCTCCCACCCCATCTGCCCTGTGGCCACAGGTTTTGTTATATTATATATTTTGTTCATTAAACTCACCCTCAGCCCTATTTGAGTGCGTGATCTGATATTTGTTTATTCCTATTAATAAAGGTTTAGTATTTCAAGCTCTATTTAAATCTAATAATATGATCTGATTAGATAACAGGAGATAGGGATGATAGGAGATAGGAGAATGGTTAAAATCTACACTGTAGAGGGCCAAGATGCACTGGATATGAAGAGGATAAGGGTCCCGTCACACTTGGCGACGTATCCAGCGATCCCGACAACGACACAACCTGGTAAGGATCGCTGGAACGTCGCTACGTGGTCACTGGTGAGATGTCAAACTGTCAGATCTACTGAACGACGCAGAACGATACGGCGACCTGTATAACGACCTCGGCGGTCGTTGGGACCCTGTCACACAGCAGCTAGTCTGACGACTCAGACCTACGTGGCTGAGTTCTGAGTTGTTAAGGCGTCAAACACACTGATGCATGCTGCCCAGCGGGAACCCAATGATCAATAAAATGGTATAGGCCATTCCACACGATCGGCAATCTCACAGTGGGGTCCCGGTCGCTGCTTTGTGTCAAACAGAGCGAGATCGCTGACGAGGTTGCTGTTGCGTCACAAAACCTGTGACGCAACAGTGATCTTGCTAGCGATCTCATGTTCCTGAGGAAGAAGCTCGGTTAGTGGCTCCGAAACGAGTAGGTTGAAATAAAGAAAAATCTGCCCAGTTAATCTTCGTTTCCTGGTGATTCCTGGTGGAGTGCGGGGCATTTGGTCCTATTACAGCATATAACAGCAGTTGCCAAGTTAAATAAAGTTATATAAAAAGGTTGTAGGACAAAAAAATATATATAAAAATATAGCCTACATCTAAAAATCAGGGGTGGGAGGCACATAGAGAAGATATTGATGATGATGAATAATAAATAATTAATTAAAAATGCTAAATTATTTTACATGTGATGACCATATATTTATTTATTCAACATAATTAGTGTGGCTGTAAAAAAAAAGGAGTGAGACCAAGTGAGAGGCGCAATGTGCCACACAGAATTTATGAAATGTTAAAAAAGTGCAATTTCACAATGTTTTTTATTTTTTTTTTTATTTTTATTATTTACCATGTTCACTATATGCAAAAATAACTTGCCTTTATAATTCCCAAGGTGAGTACTAATTGAAGATACCAAGCAAGTATAGTTTTTGTTTTTACTTCAGTGTTCAAAGAAAATCCAGAAATTCGTCAAAAAAAATTGCACTTTTGGCTCCTTATTCCAAGACCCATATTCTCATGTTGCGGTCATAGGGCCGGGGTACTCAATCATCCAGTGGGGTTAACAGTTCAGGAAGCCACAATGGCGATCCCCAGAGGTTGTGGCCCAAGCCAGACATGTTAAGAGGGATATTTACAGTGGATCAAGTTTAAGGTTTGTCATGACACCAGCTGGAGTTCTGGCCTGTAGGTGGCCAGGGGCCACTGTGGGAACCTCCAAGGGAGGATAGTGGTGCAACCTGATGTTAAGCCCTCTCCAGTTATGGCTGAGGTCCCTTGGAAAGTGTAGAAGGTGGATGGGTTCAGGAGGAGAATGAGGGATGTAGTGGTACAAGGCGTTGGCTCTGCAGGGAGGCACAGAAAGGACCAGATAACACGCAGGTCTTGTGGTTCTTAGCACTTACTGATGGTTCAGTGCAGTCACAAGTCAGCCGGGGTACATGGTCTAAAAACATTACAGCCTGGCCAGACTGGAAGTATTCAGAGTCCACCTTGCCAAGACACAGGGTCATTTGGCCTTCCTTGCTACTTTATCCTGCTGACACTTGCTACCCCTATCCTCTAATAAGTGTCCTGAGGTTGCCAGTCCCAAGAGGCAGGTAGCTACAGCTCCTCTGAGCAACAGTCTTGCTTTTCCTCGAACCCTACGTAGCCCCTTGAGCCTGGGGAAGGTCCTCAAAGTGGCTCTTTGTACATGAAGCCCAGTGACCTCCAGTTTCATGGTTGGTCCTGAAGTTTCCCAAACCAAACTGGGGATTGTACTTCTGCTGCAGCTAGTTTCTCTGCCTGGCATGAACAGCCAGATGCAGATTTGTGTCCTCGGGCCTGGGACTAGCACCTAGCTCCACGTGTAGTACTAGCTTCCCCAGCTGCCCCACTGAATGTCACTAGAGATATCTCCTTCTGCCACCCACCGCTAACCTATCTCCGCCTGCCAGCCAGTAGGTGGGGACTGGCCTGAATGTGGTTTCTTCAACCCAGCACCTCCCTGGCCTGGAGTTTGGATATTTTGGGTGCATTATGTGGGTGTCGACAAAGCTTTCACTGGTTTTGTGAACTCAGCATTGTCAGAAAAAAAAATTAACTCTCTGGTGCCTGGCTGCTTCCTCACTCCCAGCCATGTGCTGTCCTATTCAAGCCTGTGCCTTCCCCTCCTATCTGCAAGCCACAAGAGAACAACACAGAAAGTGTCTGAATATCTCCTCCCCTTCCTGCTGCTCTGCTGCTTTTAAACCATTCAGTCCCATCAATTAACTCTTTGATTTCCTGCTTTTCTCCCTATCTCTGTATTAACACTTTGTTACCCCATCTATGTGACTCGCCCCCATGACAGGGACCGTGGGGTACTCGGAATCGGGCCCTCTCATCGTCGTCTGGGTTGCGAGATGTCACGGTGGCATGACTCTGTCCATGATCCCCTCGTCGGGCGATCAGTTAAAAAGGGCAAATTGAAAAAGGGATGAAAGAAAAATATAAAAATAAAATAAAACAGTTTTTGTCGTGTTGCCACCCGTGGAAGGTGGCCGATATAGCCGCTGCTGCAGTCGGGACCTCTGGGGATGATGAGGGTAGCAGCTGAGATCGTTTAGCTCTCCACAGAAAGAGGGGGTCCCCAGGGCAGCCGAATAGTCTATGGAGGTGATGGGTTCGTTGGGAGTGCAAGGACTTAGAGTACGAAATAACCGACAGACACAGGGGTGACAGTCTCCTTTACCTTTACTGAAGTAAGTAGCAGGTTCATCCAGGGCACAGTTCACAAGTGGTGCTAGGGGTCCGGTGCCAGGAAGCAAGTTGAGGTTTTCCACACCTGGCAAGTTCTGAGGCATCCCTACTGCGCTACTCCCTGTGGGCCCTGGCTGCTTGAAGCTGTGCTGTGACCCTCTCTCCTCTTGCTCTGTCTTGGCCGTCTGAGCTCTATTTACTTTACTCTTTTCCCACTGCGTCTCCCTGAGCTCTTTGGTGTGGCTGTGTCTCTTGGCCTTTTGGTGGGCGAGCAACTTGGAATCACCCTCCCTACGGTGTTGGTTGCTGGGCATAAAGTCCCTTGCAACCTTGGACTCCAGTGTCCGTTCCTGCACTCGGTGCTGGGGCGAGCTGGCACTGCTCCACTCCCCACACCTACTCCTCCAGTTCCTCAGACCCTCACCTACAGGTCACTCACACTGGCTAGTTAGTGTCCTAGGACGAGCCTAGCACAGCTCCCGTCCATAGGATGTCTTCCACAGTCCTCCTAGCAGCTGAATTTCCTAACCACGCCCCCAGACCAGAATTTATAGGAGGTCGGCCCTGAACTCGGGCTTTAGAGCTCCCCCTTCTGGCCTGGAGTTGGGAAGGTGTTGTGTGTGTTTGTGTTTCACCTGATGTGGGTACCTTTTCTTACTTCCAAGCATAGTATTGTGGCAACCGGACCAGCCACATATGTATTAACCCTCTTGCATAGCTGTCTGTGTTAATCCTTTGTTGTTCTGTCTCTCTCTGTCTCTCCTCTCCCCCTCTCCCCTCTCCCCTCCCTCCTCCCCCTTCTCCCCTACATTGTTCTCAGGAACTACAGCTCCCTCCTTACAAAAACGAATCCTGCAAAAAACAGGATCCTCCAGTGTCACAGTTGCCATCTAGTTCAGCAAATCTGTTCCTGTTCTTGTGGTTCTGCAAAAAACAGGATCCCCACAGACAGGAACAAACTGTGGATAGCATGGATAGAAGGATTCCTCCAGCATAAATAGGAGGGGAGCCTCCCCACAACATGTGATAAGGGGAGCAAGCAGACCAGCAAAGATTAACTATTGCTACCCTGCCTAATCAGAACACAATTGGTCAATGCCCGAGTCTGCCTGTGGTGATTCCAGGCTCCAGAGAAACCATTGGGCAGAGTGTCAAAATCTGCAATCTGAACTAAGCCCAACGCCACCATAACAGTTGACGAAGTTAGTGCAAAACTCTGTGTGACAATCGTGAAGGAGTTAATGCACTAAAAGTGTAGTAGGTGAAACTACTTGGTCATACTTACCTGGCTCATCCTCTTCATATCTTGTACATTTTGTCCATCAGCAGTGTGGATATAAACCCTTTATCTCCTGTTGTCATCTATTTCTGCTTCTGAGGGGCCTCAGCAGCCACATCTTTAATCGAATCCCTGCAGATGTGGGTACACAACCCCCACCAGGTGAGCACTTTGCCATTCAGCATTACTGATTTTCTTCCAGATAAGACCCTATTGCGCTTGTCTTCCCATTAGTGTCTTCCTATGATCATAGAATGATAGATATGAGCCATATTGTGGGCTTTTCATACTCAGTTCACTACTACTCAATTTTCTATCTCCGTATGGACCATAGGAGTAAATGTAAGAGATTGCTACACGTATACTGTACAATAATTATATGACAATATTTTTAAATGGGGTATGTCATCAAAAAAGGAATGTAAAAACAAGCAGAATCGCTCAGTGCAGTTCAGTGAGCCTTCTCACCTTCCTTTTTCCCATCTATCTCTGCCCTTCTCTGGCTCTTTTTAAGACAAAACTGTCAATCATGAAAGAGATAAATGGAAAATACTGTATGTTGGTACAAGATGCACTGAACTTTGCCATGACAATGGTGCCTGGGCCTAGTTTAAACATTCATTTTGTGCAGCTAGAGTCCCTTTAATATGAAACTCAATTAATCCTCCTTTCCAATGCTAAATGTCTACATTTCTGGTTGTCCCCTTGATATATTAGTAATTTTGAGGCATTTTATTTTTTTAAGCAATACCTGAGACATGATGAATAAAAACTTTATGTTTTATTAGAAAAGTCATAGTAACATAGTTTTTAAGATTGAAGGAAGACTTTAAGTCCATCTAGTTCAACCCATAGCCTAACATGTTGATCCAGAGGAAGGCAAAAAAAAACCCATGTGGCAACACTAAGCTCCACATTGAAGAAAAAAATTCCTTTCTGACTCCAGATACAGCAATCAGACTAATTCCCTGGATCAACGCCCTATCAAAGAATCTAGTATGTATAACTGATAATATTATAGTTTTCAAGAAAGGCATGTAGGCCCTTCTTAAATGTTAGTAGAGACTCAGTCATTACAACATCATGTGGCAGAGAGTTCCATAGTCTCACTGCTCTTACAGTAAAGAATCCTCGTCTGTGATTATGATTAAATTTTCTTTTCTCCAGACGTAGAGGATGCCCCCTTGTCGCCGTCTCAGGCCTAAGAGTAAAAAGATCATTGAAAAGGTCTCCGTACTGTTCCCTCATATATTTATACATTATTATAAAGCCTTCATTTTTCCAAACTAAATAACCCCAAGTTTAATAACCTGTCTTGGTATTGCTGACCCCTCAGTCCTCTAATAACCTTGGTCGCTCTTCTCTGCACCCGCTCTAGTTCAGCTATGTCTTTCTTATACACCAGAGACCAGAATTGTACACAGTATTCTATGTGTGGTCACACTAGTGACTTGTATAGAGATAGAATTATGTTCTCCTCATGAGCAGCTATACCTCTTATAATACATCCCATTATTTTATTTGCCTTTGCAGCAGCTGCCTGACACTGGCCACTAAATGTGAGTTTATCATCTACCCATACACCCAGGTCTTTTTCAGTGATAGTTTTGCCCAGTGTTTTACAATTAAGCACATAAGTATACCTTTTGTTTCCTCTGCCCAAGTGCATGACTTTACATTTATCCCCATTAAAGCTCATTTGCCATTTATCAGCCCAAGCTACATAAATCCTCCTGTAATATACAATTGTTCTCCTCTGTATTGATTATTCTGCAGAGTTTAGTCTCATCTGCAAATATTGAGATTCTACTCTGTATGCCCCTACAAGGTCATTAATAAATAAATTAAAAAGAAGTGGGCGCAATACTGACCCCTTTGGTAACCCACTGTTAACTGTGACCCATTCTGAGTGTGTTCCATTAATAACCACCCTTTGTTTCCTATCACTAAGCCAGTTCTTAACCCACTTACACATATTTTCCCCTATCCCATTGCTCTCATTCTATGTATCAACCTTTTGTTTGGCATCGTATCAAAAGCTTTTGAAAAGTCCAGTTACACACGTCCACTGCATTTCCTTGTCTACTCCAGAACTTAACTCTTCATAGAAGCTTATCAGATTAGTTTGACAGGAACGGTCCCTCATAAACCCATTTTGATATTGGGTCATGAGGCTATTTTTCTTCAGATACTCCAGTATAGCATCTCTTAGAAAACTCTCTAGGATTTTACCCATAGTAGAGGTTAAGCTTACTGCTATAATCTCCAAGTTCAGTTTTTGGCCCCTTTTTGAATATTGGCACCACATTTGCTATACGCCAGTCCTGTGGTACAGACCCTGTTATTATGGAATCTTTAAATATTAAAAAATGCTCTATCTATGACAGTACTTAATTCCTGCAGTACTCTGGGGTGTATCCCATCCGGACCCGGGATTTGTCAATTTTAGTGATTTTTAAGTGTGCCATACTTCCTGCTGGGTTAAGCAGGTGACATTTAATGGAGAGTTTTTGTTATCACTGATCATGTTGTCTGTCATGGGATTTTCTTGTGTAAATACTGTTGAAAAAATGTCATTTAGCATATTGGCTTTTTCCTCATCCTCATTCACTATTTCACCCAGACTATTTTTAAGGAGGCCAACACAATCATTTTTTAGTCGGTTTTATGTCTCTTAAATTTAGACACTGCCACCGACACTGGTTATTCTATAATTTTACTACTAAAAATGTTAAGATAAGTACAATATTTACTTGTATGAGTTATATACATGTATAAAGTAACTGTAGTATGATATGTATTAACATTTCCAATAATGACCTGCATGCGCTGCCTTATTAGTTTTTAATGATTGGGTTTACAATAGTATGACAGAAGGCATGTCTGCTCTAAGTCTGTCACGTTCATCATTATTTCCATTAGAAGTAAATCGAGTGTATAAGTGTGCATTGCAGAGAAATATTACCAGGGCTGACACTACTGACAGCAGATGCACAGAAGCCCATTAGGGAAAGCAGAAAAATAAAACTCATGATGTTTATTTAGTTATGAAACAAAAATGTTTTTTTTTCTTTTTTAAACTGACTCAACCAACCCACAACTGACCGTGTTAAGAGTAAATCAGGTTTTCCTGTGACATTTGAATCCCTTTTTCTGACAAATCTAGCAGATTTTTGTAGTTTTGTTATAGACAAAATGTAAACGCTGTCTTGGTTATGTTCCCTTCATGATTTGCCATATATTTTATACTGCACACTGCAAAAAATTGTATACTTCTAAAGACAGGATGCACTGGAGGCCTATACAGTTGAATCTTGTTGTAATAGACAGTACATAGTATGATTATATCTAATTACCATTCTGGCAGTCACCAAATTAATTATTGATAGTGCTGCACAGTATGTGGCATGAGTGTCTGCAGGACGCCACATATTTAAGTTAATTGCTATGCTGGTGGAAGAAGTCCAATGCCCTGTTGTTAAGACACCTAAGGGTGCATACTCATGATCAGTATATGCAGCATTTTGGACACAGCATCTTGCCACTGCATCCAGAACACTGCATTGTACAGTAATGCATAGTGAATGGGATTTTTACAAATCACATCCTCACTATGCTTCACCCGACCGCAGCGTTCTTTCAGCTGCAGTGCCCGTTTCCTGACTTCCGCATCTCCACAGCAAGTTAATTTCATGCTACGAGTCGGAAGTGGTCCCCATCGGCTGCACACAAGAAAAACCGCCCTACACCCGCAGGTTGTACTGGGTAGCTGAGGTCTCCCTGCGGGCACCCGTGAGTTCCTGCAGGTCTAGAGGCACTGCATCCAAGACGCAATGCCTCGAGACAGTGAGCACATACCCTTAACCTGGACTCTCTCCCCACCCTTTACGTTTCACTGGATAGACCAGTTTCTTCAGACGACGTTGGGCTAATGACATCACTTTGCTCATTCCAAAGGCATTTAAAACCTGACTTTGTGAAATCAGAGATATATGCTCCTGAGTCCTAACCAATATTATAACTCATCAACATGTGATGCTAATTCCTCCTTCATTGTATGTGATTGAGAAATGGCTCCACCATCTGTATGTGGTTATCTTATCTTACCAATGCAGTTTCTAGCACATGTACTCTCCTTGACAACTATGAATCTATGGTGCACGCATGTGATTAAACTGAGCTCTCAATATCTTTTCCACCATGCGTTATCCCTCAAGGCTCAAGACCAGCATTGTTCATATCAGTCTTGACTAGGCGGTCTGCTAGTCAGGGGTGCTTGTTTCATAAATTATATAAAACATTGCTTATATTATATTATAAAGCTGTATTAGTGGGTACTACTAGTTATTCCATTATACTAAAATATCCTTATATGAAAGCATTTCCTTTATTATCTTATATTTTTTAAATTTAGTTGAGGAGGCAAGATGTTATCATCCTATAAAATATATTATAATTATAATATGTACCATTTTAATATGAATATGTGATATATTTAAATATAGATACAGCAATCATAAGGGATTAGATTTTAGAACAGTAAGGTTGTCTCTGAATTTACTGGCAAAGCATAATGCATATTGGCTAAATAATTAAAATATAGTTAGTTTGAAGTTTACAAGAGAGAGGTAGGACTTTAATTCATAGGAACACTGAATACATGAAACCTGCATTGAGGCTGTTTGGGCTCAAGCTGTTAAGCCTGAAGATCCAGCAAGCATCTTCCCCCAGACGTTTTGTGTCAAGATAGCCCCCGCTGGATCCCAGCTTGACTTAGTGGATACTCAAGAAAAGTAGGGTGTTCACATTCTCTTGATGGACAAACCTCATGTGTCTAGACTGTAGACAAAGGTGTATGCAATCCAGCATTTATTGAAGTAAATTGTTTTCATATTTATGTACTAAGTTGTTGTTTTTTTCAGTGTATAATTTCAGACATGTATTCCTTATCGAATAATAAATAAGTGTGGCAGGTAATGAACTGTTAAATGTCATATATTCCCTAATCCATTGATACTGTAGGTAGTGTATGAATGAAGAAGGGGCACATTCTGCAAGGATGAGATCCAGTCACTGGAGACAAAAATGGCTATGAATTCCATCCTCTAAGCTTGCTCTATTGATGTATTTCTTTTTATTTCATTTCCCTCCTATGCTGTGTAAACTGCAAATAACAAGATTTATTCCATCTGTCAATCATATTGAGTAATAATTTTCTCCTCTGCTGTCCACTCCCCATAGGATGACTATTCATGTCACATATTTACATCACTGCACAGGAGATCAGTAAAAATCACTCACATGGGGGGGCTGTATCCTCCTCTCTGTTCTCTTTGTTTTCAGCAAAACAAGAGGTCAAATAAAACACAGAATCTGTCACAGGACAGCAGGGATACCTGCTTAGAGAAACAAATGGAGTAGACATCTTATCTAGATCAGGTAAGTCAGATGTCTGTGTGGCGCCCCTGAGGGTCCAGTCACCACGGAGGTACTGCACCTCAGCCAGAGGTGTGCTACTACACTCTCGGGTAAGGAGGGGGCACTACCTAGTACCCAGACACCCGCATCCAACACCTCACCACTCCAGGTCAAGGGATCTGGGCAGACCCTATTTAGGGAGGGCCCCATCTGAGACTTTAGGGGGAACAAGGTAGAGGGGTTGGGTGGAGGAGGTGGAGAAGGGTAGGACACCCAGAAGTAGAGGGAACATGAGAAGAACATTAGAAGTCAGAGAGAGACATTAGGCGGAGGGTGAAGAAGAAGTCCTGGGGACTGGAGCCGGGGAGAGGCTCATCCCAGGGCTGAGGAGAGAGGAGTCTGCTAGAAAGGAAAGATCAGAGAGAGAAAGGGTCCCAGGGGCACTTGAAATGGTAAACCCACCTGTGACGTCCATATCCACGGCGAAAGGAGTCGTATGGAGGGACTGGGTGGCAGAGGGGACCGGCCCCAGACTAGTGGAGAGACTGTAAGACTCATCTGGAGACTGTGAGTAAAGTGTAAAAACTGCACCCAGCTGTGTCCTCAAATTATTTCCTGTGTCCCTTGTTCTGTGCTACAAAAGATCCCATCATCAAGTAGACTCTATAATGTGGCGTCCCACCTGGTCAGGCGTCACAATTGGGGTACTGCACCCATAAATGAGTGTGCGGTAACTCCTGTCACAATGGAATGCAATCCCAGCACATTCCCACACACCCACCTAGAATAGATTTTTTGGGCCCGTACCCTAGGAAGGGGGGGAGTTAGGGGAGGAGGGAGAACACACAATGAGTTCTAGTTTGCATTGAGGAAAGACGGAGAATGGAGACTCCCAGGGAGGGGGCCTAGAAGGACCACAGGCAGCCCAGACTGAAGGAGGGGACCCCCTGAGCGTCCATACTCAGAGAGGGAACCCTGGTCCACAAACACCGGAGCACCAGTTCCGAAGATGATCAGGGAGTCCATCCCCTGAACCGAGAACACCGGAGGTTGTGGGATTGTTTACCGGCCCCAACACCCAGTCTGGCGGGATCAGTCTCACCAGCTTAACACACAGGGTTCGAATCCCAGAGCAGGAGAGGGAGAGAATGGAAGCCGGGATCGTCAGAGAACCTCAACGGGCCTGGTATTAAGCAGGCTACCCCAGGACAGGCAGTAGCAGCAGGACACGGGTTAGATCCAGGAAGGCATACTATGGGAGACTTCCAAGGTCTCTGCAGCCCACTGTGACTACCTGGCCGGATAAAGACTGTTTTGCCACTGTGAACTGTATCATCATCTGCATCGTTCCAGTAAAGTACCCGGGTAGAGTGACAGTCTCCGTGTGCTTATTCACTACTGCACTGCAATTACTACTACCTCCATCATCTGCACCTTTATCCCTACAGGTGCATCCCTGTCCCGGAGGGCCAGCTCCACCTGTAGGGAGCTATACTATCTCGGCTGCTGTATCATCACCCTCCGGCGGACTGAAGCAGCACTGGTGCTCTTTCACCAGGATCTGCAGGTGACATCATGATAAACTTTTATTTTCTTTTATTCCCAACAAAAACTACCCCTTTTTAGTGGGACCCCAGGGCCATGGGTCTGGGCAGGCCACCAGTGACATCCCTACTGAAGCAGAGGGCCCAGATACCCGAGTCCCCATACCCTTGGCGAGTCAATAACTACCCAGGGGCCCCGCTCTACCCAAGGCAAGCTGTTTCATCTTTGCTGCGTCACCAACCTCCCCAGTGGACCTGATCCACAGCGTCGGCCATCCATTGTTGAACACCACAGGTGGCTTAATCCCATGTACTTATCCCCCTTTTTTTATGACACAGTCAGGGCCACAGAACTGGGTCACGCCACCGTGACTTCCCCAAAGAACTATCCAGCCCGGTTCCGAGTACCCCACAGCCCTGGTGGCAGTGCGTGTCATCTGCCTGCAATAGCTCCCTCCCTCATCAGAAGCTTCTAAATGAAACTGAAACCTGACAGGCACAGCAAAGGGAGGAGGGAGGGGAGAGTTGCCTGAGAAGGAGTGCATAATAAATGAACTCTTACACAGCCGGACTAATCAACTGTGAAAGTAATGAACTGGACTAATGCAGCAGCTGCCTGCAGGGTGTGAAAATGCTTATAGCAAGGAAACTATAAACAGTACAATAATGATTTTACATGTTTTTAAAAGATCTGCACAGGCACTATTCAAAGGTAATATTAGTATCATACTGGAAAATGACCTGACAGAGTCCCTTTAAGTTATTGCCACTTCTGTATGTGATACATGGGTATTTTGTTAACACCCCTCTTAAAATCAACTAAGCACAAAATATGAACCATTGTTTCATATGTACCAGTAGCCCTAATCATGTTGGGTGGTGTGTTGCTAGGTGTACTCACCAATCTTTGAGTACATCACTTGAAGTCACCAGGTACACTGGCAGATATGGAGTGGTCCAGGAAAAAATTTCACTTGGATGGCCATTGATGCAAAACAACTTATATTGATGAAGGATGAACTTATCTTCTGCTCCAACCAGTTAGGTATTTATCAATCTACCATATCCTAACCTGAAAATTTCACCAGAGTCCTCTGGCTTACCAGAACAGTGTGTACATAATAGTAACGTATAATGAAACAAACCTTATTAATAGAAAATATAAATATTCCTCACAAAATAACAAACAGTATGAACAGCTGGCTAAAAATAGGATTATTCCATCCTTCATTCTTCAATCTTTTACAACTGCACTTCGCATCTTACAGCTCCTCTTCTATAGCAAAGCACCATGACTCAAACTTACAACTGTTCAGTAGTTTGATAAAGGGGTGTCTGTCCCTTTTTTTCCTAGCCATGGATATTTCAAAAATAACAATCTTCTGTCACCTCTGTGAGTTCAGCACAGGTCACATCAGAGGTTGGTCTTGGCTCTGTAAGAAATTACTAAAATAGCCCCATGTCACAGGATCATTGTGATTGGTTGTAGGGTGACTAGAAAAGTATGCCATCAGTAAGCCATCCAATGATGAGCTCATCTAGTCAACTATTGTAGTCAATCACAGGTTTTTGGGGTCCAGTTGACTATCAAACAGTACAAACAAAAACTGAGCCTGAATGTAACAGTGTGAACAGGCCTGTATAGCAAGTTCACTAAAACCGCCTGGATCAGTTTTTTGTCTGTATTCCATTTAGTTACTTGTTTCTTGGCAAGTTTGGGAGAGCCCCATCCTTCCCATGCTGAGCAGAATCTGTTATAATGCATCCCATCCATGATTCATCTTGGGGCCCAGTCATACACAGCATCCTGCTGTTTGAGGTCTCTAGGCACAACAGCAGGTCACAGTATTGTTAGTGTAGGGTCCGTTCCTAGATTGGTTACCTTGTCGTTGCTGGGATGAGCTCAGTACTTTTTTTGCAAAAAAGGTATGTACCAAGTACCCTGTGTTTTTAACTACTTTAGGTTTTACCTATTTATTGCAAGGTATTTGGGAACTACATACACTTACTTTTTGCTTCTTTGTTCTTTAGTCGGGTTAGACTATCAGACAGTGCAGTATTCACTTCCGAAGCTGGTGCAGATCTCCAGACCGATAATAATAATATTAATAATTACTATTTGTATAGCACCAACATATTCTGCAGCACTTTACAATTCAGTGGGTATACGATACAATCATATATAATAAAATATATGAGACAATGCAAATATAATACAATACAGACCATATGAGGCGAAAAGTAAATAAATACATCACTGAGCCCATTAGGAGTGAGGTCCCTGCTCGCAAGCTTACAATCTATGAGGAAATAGGGGAGACACAAAAGGTAATAGTAACCAGGCCCGGACTGATAGGCGGGACTACCGGGAACTTTCCCGCTGGGCCGCTGGTTGTGGAGTGGGCGGGGCCTGTGACCTTAAGTGGGCGGGGCCTGTGCCCGTCTCCGGCCGAGGGCCGACTTTAATGTGGCCGACTCTAGCACACACTGTGGGGTCTGGGGAGCGGCGCCAGGCAGCCAACACATCATCAGAGTGAGTGATGATAACTCATCATCATCACTCACCAACACCGTTGACTTGGCGCGGCTCATCTGGAGTAGCGAGCAGTGTGCAGCCTGTGCTGTGCGACGTCACGTCAGCATGTTCTTGTGGGCGGAGACTGAGAGAGACTCTGCTCCAGCCCACAAAATGTGCTCTTACCCGGTCCTGGAGTTACTGGAGGCAGCAGATGATTCCTCTCACCCGTCCACCCAGCCCATGAAATGGAACAGCAGTCCCTGGAGCTGGATCCAGCAGTTAGCTCAGCAGCCGGCAACTTCTCTCTCTCCTCTCACTCCTCCTACCTCAGCTGCAGACCCGGGGCTGCCACCAGTGCGGGACACAGACAGCAGGAAAAGCACTTTCACTTTCATCTGCTCTGTAAGTCTGAATGGGCTGGGGCTGGGCTGTGTATATTATGTGTCCTATATGGGCCTGTGGGGGCTGGGCTGTGTATATTATGTGTCCTATATGGGCCTGTGGGGGCTGGGCTGTGTATATTATGTGTCCTATATGGGCCTGTGGGGCTGGGCTGTGTATATTATGTGTCCTATATGGCCTGTGGGGGCTGGGCTGTGTATATTATGTGTCCTATATGGGCCTGTGGGGGCTGGGCTGTGTATATTATGTGTCCTATATGGACCTGTGGGGGCTGGGCTGTGTATATTATGTGTCCTATATGGGCCTGTGGGGGCTGGGCTGTGTATATTATGTGTCCTATATGGGCCTGTGGGGGCTGGGCTGTGTATATTATGTATCCTATATGGGCCTGTGGGGGCTGGGCTGTGTATATTATGTGTCCTATATGGGCCTGTGGGGGCTGGGCTGTGTATGTGCACTATATGGGCCTGTGGGGCTGGGCTGTGTATGTGCACTATATGGGCCTGTGGGGGCTGGGCTGTGTATGTGCACTATATAGGCCTATGCTCTTATTGGGGCTGGTGAAGCTGGGATGTAGACACTTGCCCTGCGCTGGTGAAGCCGGGGTGCAGACGCTCGCCCTACGCTGGTGAAGCCGGGGTGCAGACGCTCGCCCTGGGCTGGTGAAGCCGGGGTGCAGACGCTCGCCCTGGGCTGGTGAAGCCGGGGTGCAGACGCTCGCCCTGCGCTGGTGAAGCCGGGGTGCAGACGGTCGCCCTGCGCTGGTGAAGCCGGGATGTAGACGCCCGCCCTGCGCTGGTGAAGCCGGGGTGCAGACGCTCGCCCTGCGCTGGTGAAGCCGGGGTGCAGACGCTCGCCCTGCGCTGGTGAAGCCGGGGTGCAGACGCTCGCCCTGCGCTGGTGAAACCGGGGTGCAGACGCTTGCCCTGCGCTGGTGAAGCCGGGGTGCAGACGCTCGCCCTGCGCTGGTGAAGCCGGGGTGCAGACATTTGCCCTGTATTTATCAAGGAAGGCAGAGCTGGTAGTGACGCGGCTATTGTAAATCTTGTCACACACAGGGACATAACATTAGTGGGAACACTTAAGGCTATGTTCATACTGGGCATTTTTGCTGATTTTTTTTCTGCAGCTAAACCACAGACTATTGACGCTCATTCTTTTAAAAATGCAGCAAAACCCTGTGCAGCAGCAATGTGCGCGCTCAACCTCTCCGGAATCACACAGGCTTTGCTGGGAATGAAAAAATGCAAGTTTATATGCGCAAAAAACAAGGTAAAAAACACAACAAAACATTCACCAAAACCACAGGAAACACACCTCGTGTGAACATGGCCTAGGTCCGGGGTAACAAATCTTCCATGACTAGTCACCACTGATTATGCGGGATTAGGGGTTAAACGGGAATTTTATCCGCTTGCTGTGCCTGACACCGTTCACCTCTTTTGAGCCCCGCCACAGCCCGCTCCTGCCAGCAACAGCACTGGTCTGTGGAAGTGACGGGACAGACAACTGACTGTCAATCAGCGTGACGTCAGTGGAAGCTGCAAAATCACTGACAGGAGCGGCCAGTGACAGCTCAGGACAGCGGTGACTGGTGCCGAGCACATCAGACAGGTCGGGGTCAGCCTCATGCCTGCTCGTGCTTACACACAATTTATTTTTTAGATAAATCCCGGATATCTTCTTTAATGTCACAGGTGCAGTTTTGAAATGTATTTTAGGCACATTCAAAAACATATAAAGAACAAAAGGTGACTTGTTAGGAAGGTGACAACACACAGTATATACACAGCTCCACTCTATAATCCTCAACACAGTGTACAGTGTGGAGCTGTGTGTATCATTGACTGCAGCATACAGTATATTGTGGAGCGATGTATGCTGTATATTATCTCTATCCTGTAATTGTCAGTATCGGCTCTAATTTTGTGTGTATGTATATATATATATATATATATATATATATATATATATATATATATTATATAACGCTGAACTCACATGAGCGTATGACTCTTGCAAGGATCAAATCGCACCACCCGGACCAGCTGGTGGCTCTCCTGACCTGAATATGTCAGCTGCATAAAAGTACATGAGGCCGTCATGCTCAGATCAGGAGAGCCGCAGGGATGTGCAATCCTCAATGATTCCTATGCAACACATTGCACAGTACCACTTCTACTGTCCCGTATACTGGGTGTAATTCTCTGTATCTGTATTATTCTGTATATATACACCGCACAGTACCACTTCTCCTGTCCTGTATACTGGGTGTAATCCTCAGTATCTGTATTATTCTGTATATATACACTGCACAGCACCACGTCTCCTGTCCTGTATACTGGGTGTAATCCTCAGTATCTGTATTAATCTGTATATATACACTGCACAGTACTACTTCTCCTGTCCTGTATACTGGGTGTAATCCTCAGTATCTGTATTATTCTGTATATATACACTGCACAGTACCACTTCTCCTGTCCTGTATACTGGGTGTAATCCTCAGTATCTGTATTATTCTGTATATATACACTGCACAGTACTACTTCTCCTGTCCTGTATACTGGGTGTAATCCTCAGTATCTGTATTATTCTGTATATATACACTGCACAGTACCACTTCTCCTGTCCTGTATACTGGGTGTAATCCTCAGTATCTGTATTATTCCGTATATATACACTGCATAGTACCATTTCTCCTGTCCTGTCCTGTATACTGGGTGTAATCCTCAGTATCTGTATTATTCTGTATATATACACTGCACAGCACCACTTCTCCTGTCCTGTATACTGGGTGTAATCCTCAGTATCTGTATTATTCTGTATATATACACTGCACAGTACCACTTCTCCTGTCCTGTATACTGGGTGTAATCCTCAGTATCTGTATTATTCTGTATATATACACTGCACAGTACCATTTCTCCTGTCCTGTATACTGGGTGTAATCCTCAGTATATACACTGCACAGTACCACCTCTCCTGTCTTGTATACTGGATGTAATCCTCAGGATCTGTATTATTCTGTATATATACACTGCACAGTACCACTTCTCCTGTCCTGTATACTGGGTGTAATCCTCAGTATCTGTATTATTCTGTATATATACACTGCATAGTACCATTTCTCCTGTCCTGTCCTGTATACTGGGTGTAATCCTCAGGATCTGTATTATTCTGTATATAAACACTGCACAGTACCACTTCTCCTGTTCTGTATACTGGGTGTATTCCTCAGTATCTGTATTATTCTGTATATATACACTGCACAGTACCACTTCTCCTGTCCTGTATACTGGGTGTAATCCTCAGTATCTGTATTATTCTGTATATATACACTGCACAGTACCACTTCTCCTGTTCTGTATACTGGGTGTAATCCTCAGGATCTGTATTATTCTGTATATAAACACTCCACAGTACCTCTTCTCCTGTCCTGTTGTCAGAGAGGTGGTATTGGACTTTGTGAATTTCAGCATTTAACTGTTGTTTAAATTAATTATCCCCAATATGGAGTCATCACGTCTCTTCTATACAGGTGATGACTTTCCTTCGCTCTGGATTTAACCGCTGGGACGCCACAATCCCAGGAAACGTGGCTTTGAAGATCACCATGTAAATGGAGCTGTGGTTGATTATTCCCTGTGCTGCACCATTCACATGTAGATTTTCAGATAACTTCTTTGAGAAAGTGGTGAGGGCCACGATAATGTAAAAGCAAAATTCACTGATCGGGGCTGATGGGTGATATAGTACGTGGGCTGGTGGGACTTGTCTTCCAGGGCTGCTTTTTGGTCCCAGTCCGGCCCTGATAGTAACAAATGCTGTCATATATGGTCCAGCTGTGTGCTCGGTCCACTGGGGTGATGGAAGGTGAGTATGCATCAATGGGATATTTTGAAAATGTCCATGTGTTTAAAAAACAATTCAGCCTCAAACAACCCCTTTAATATTGTAGTTGTCATTATTAAGTTATTACAATTTGTTACTGCAGGAAAAATTTGAAGGTATATGTTTCCGAAATTCATTTGAAGTAATAGTAGGCAGCACTCACTATTCTGTTGCATTGGGATTTATTTATTTCAAGCTGCACATGAGTGACATGCCGGCGGGGTGGTGGATGAGGGGTGCGTCCAGGGACTACACGTGTTCCGCTCAAGTGAGCTTCAACAAGTGGACCCGTTAAAGCGAAACACATGTAGTCGGACCCGTTAAAGCGAAACACATGTAGTCCCTCGACGCACCCCACATCCACCACCCCGTCAGCATGTCCCTTCTGTGCAGCTTGAAATAAAGAAATACCAATGCAACAGAATAGTGAGTGCTGCCTACTATTATTTCAAATGAACTTTGGGACTTTGCAAACAAAGGCATAGCACCATGATTCAGTAGCGGGACAGGTTCTGTGTTACCTCCATAACCAGTTGTGGCTTAACCACAGCTCCACAGTCATAGGCAGTAGTGTGGGTCATTCTTATTGTTCGTTTAAAACATGTTTTCGAAATTAAATGAATGGGTGTCCGAATCTTGCAGAGTTAGCAGCTTCCCCATCCCATGATAAATGTATGCCTGAATAAAGCCCGTAATACAAAATAAATGAACTGCCGACACTGCCTAAACTGAAGATAAGGCAAATATTTGTACCGTGTTAGCCAGTAGATAGAAAAATATTAAAATCTGAGAGTCCTCAATGGTTGATGCCTTTTAGTGACTAAAATAATAGCAAGCTTTCAAGACAACTCATGTCTTTTCTTCAGGTCATCATAAGTTTATATTTGCAGACTTTCCTGATTCTTTGGGATTTGAAATTACCTCTCAAAACTATTATTTTGATATCCATTATGGTCTGATCAGGGCTACAGGAATGTTTAGGCACAAGAAGATTTGACCTTGTTTCTTTTATTGTGTGGCAATGAGAGTTCACCCTAGTTCTGAGTTGTTACCCCGTCTCCCCTACATACAGGTTCCCATTCGCACATTTTGTACATATAATTAAATACACTACATTGGTTGTGGTGCAGCTGAAGGTACCTTGTATCTTGTAGTCATGATCTGTGCTGGGAATCTTTATCTTGTCTGTTGCATTATAAATGGATAGCTATTGCACCTCTTCTGCTTGAACAGTAGTGTTGCTGTTGTTTTTGGAGAGGACAGTGAGCTTCTGATAATGATGCTTTTTAGATTCAGGGGCTGCCTAAAACATAGAAGTGGGGGGTCTGGAAATATAGATTTTCGTTGGGCATCTTTTCGTAGTAGTGGTTGTAGTTTTGCAGCTCCTCCTAACATCTCCAGATTTGGATTTTAGGTGACTACGAGAGGGACCCAGTTGTTTCCTTCTTTAGATTTGTAATGTAGGAGAAAAATGTTTGCACCGTGTTAGCCAGTAGATAGAAAAATATTGGAATCTGAGAGTCCTCAGTGGTTGATACCTTTTAATGGGTAACTGAAAAGATGGTAAACATAGCAAGCTTTCGGGACACTGGCCCTTTCGTCAGGCTGATAATGACACAAGTTCTGAAGACACATACAAACAGTACAGACCAAAGGTTTGGACACACGTTCTCATTCAAATATTTTTTTTTATTTTCATGACTATGAAAATTGTAGATTCACACTGAAGGCATCAAAATTATGAATTAACACATATGGAATTATATACTTAACAAAAAAGTGTGAAACAACTGAAAATATGTCTTATATCCTAGGTTCTTCAAAGTAGCCACCTTTTGCCTTATAAATGGGATTGGGGCCATCAGTTGTGTTGTGCAGAAGTCTGGTGGATACACAGCTGATAGTCCTACTGAATAGACTGTTAGAATTTGTATTATGGCAAGAAAAAAGCAGCTAAGTAAAGAAAGATGAGTGGCCATCATTATAAAGGTCAGTCAGTCCGAAAAATTGGGAAAGCTTTGAAAGTGTCCCCAAGTGCAGTTGCAAAAACCATCAAGTGCTACAAAGAAACTGGTTCACATGAGGACTGCCCCAGGAAAGGAAGACCAAGAGTCACCTCTGCTGCGGAGGATAAGTTCATCCGAGTCACCAGCTTCAGAAATCGCAGGTTAACAGCAGCTCAGATTAGAGACCAAGTCAATGCCACACAGAGTTCAAGCAGCAGACACATCTCTACAACATCTGTTAAGAGGAGATTTTGTGCAGCAGGCCTTCATGGTAAAATAGCTGCTAGGAAACCACTGCTAAGGACAGTCAACAAGCAGAAGAGACTTGTTTGGGCTAAAGAATACAAGGACTGGACATTAGACCAGTGGAAATCTGTGCTTTGGTCTAATGAGTTCAAATTTGAGATCTTTGGTTCCAACCACCGTCTGTTTGTGCAATGCAGAAAAGGTGAATGAATGAACTCTACATGCCTGGTTCCACCCGTGAAGCATGGAGGAGGAGGTGTGATGGTGTAGGGGTGCTTTGCTGGTGACACTGTTGGGGATTTATTCAAAATTGAAGGCATACTGAACCAGCATGACTACCACAGCATCTTGCAGCGACATGCTATTCCATCCGATTTGCATTTAGTTGGACCATCATTATTTTTCAATAGGACAATAACCCCAAACACACCTCCAGGCTGTGTAAGGGCTATTTTACCAAGAAGGAGAGTGATGGGGTGCTACGCCAAATGACCTGGCCTCCACAGTCATCAGACCTGATCCCAATCGAGATGGTTTGGGGTGAGCTTGACCGCAGAGTGAAGGCAAAAGGGCCAACAAGTGCTAAGCATTTCTGGGAACTCCTTCAAGACTGTTGGAAGATCATGTCCGCTGACTACCTCTGGAAGCTCATCAAGAGAATGCCAAGAGTATGCAAAGCAGTAATCAAAGCAAAAGGTGGCTACTTTGAAGAACCTAGAATATAAGACATATTTTCAGTTGTTTCACACTTTTTTGTTAAGTATAAAATTCCATATGTGTTAATTCAAAGTTTTGATGCCTTCAGTGTGAATCTACAATTTTCATAGTCATGAAAATAAAGAAACCTCTTTGAATGAGAAGGTGTGTCCAAACTTTTGGTCTGTACTGTATATACATAAGCAAAAGGAAAAAAAAAAAAAAAAACTGTGTTAGATGCTGTAGTAAATAAGGCAGGCAATGTAGGAGATTATTTCTTCATATTCTGGTGGCTCTTGTGATTTGGTTTTCAATTGCTGTTGGATAGTAGCCCTGATTCAAAAAGGTATTTCTGAGGCCCCTAAGGTGATTGTCTCTATCTGTAGGGTTGGAACATATCTGATTGTATGTCTTTTACTTCAATTGAGGAAACATCAAATCTTGGACCAACCACTAATCAAAGGACAATAAAGCTATCACACATCTATGAACTCTGATGTTTACTGCAACAGATGCTCTTCGTTCCCTAAACTGAAGTTGTGACTTGGTGCATACTTAACAAAACAAGCACTATAAAAAAAAGTTGCACTCAAAACAGGGGGAGGGGAAAAAACTAAAACTGTGCCAAGATATGGACAGAGGAGTGGGCATATCACATGTGCCTGCAGTCCCAACATCCTGGATGAGGAACATATATACCAGGAGGGGGGACATATATACCAGGATGGGTGGCGTCATGTACTAGGATGAGAGACATATATACTGATTGTAAGACAGACACTGACATTATAAGATGAACCCCATTTAACATTAAAAATTATTTTTTTTCTATTGTCCTTCACCAAATTTGGGGATGCGTTCTATAATTCAGTGTGTCTTATAAAGCGAAAAATACGGTATATATGGCAGGGAAGTAGTGATTTAGCGGTAGTAATTTACTAGTGAATCTCAATAAAATAGAATATCATTTTTTTCAGTAATTCAAAACAAAAAGTGAAATGCATATAATGTACAGTCATTACAGAGTGATCTATTTCAAGTGTTTATTTCTGTTAATGTTGATGATTATAGCTTAGATCCAATGAAAACCCAAAAGGTCATTCTCTCAGAAAATTAAAGTAGGGAGGATGAAGGGTTAAAATCTGCAGTGCTCAGTTGCACGAGACATCAAAGGGTGAATATAAAATTGATTTATTAGTCAACGTGTTTCAGGGCTCCCAGAAGCATCCTGAAACATGGAAAAATGACATTGATTTTTGATGATATTCTAATTCATTGAGATGCACTAGTATATATCACAAATATATTCTGTGACATCATACAGAATGTACTGCTTTATTAATGATTTATTAAAATCAGTCTGCCTCAATAAATAACATATCACCCTGAGAAATTCTACTTCTCTTTTAGTAAGAAGCCTTTTATTTTCACACAATAGAGGAGTTACCTGACATTCCAAGTAATATGTTTGGTGAAACATTTGGTTCCCAGTGTCCTGAAGCACTGCAGTTTCTGTAATTTACTGCTCGAAGGTTACAGTTTTCAGTGACCTACAAAATCACATCTTGTTTTTAATTTTCAGTAAAGTAGGGATTATATTGCAGCAGCAGGACTTTTCA